>AZIM01006387.1:0-18508 GCA_000516915.1 Ophiophagus hannah | reverse complement strand
TTTATACTTATACCTATTATCTTGTAAGCAGTTGACAAATCAAATAAATAAATAAATTTAAGCCATGGGTGTCAAACTTGTCGCATCACATTGCGATCACATGACATTTTGCAATGTTTTCCCCCTGATTTAAGCAGTGAATCAAACCAGCTTCTTGGAAAAAGAAGCTTGAAAGGGATAAGCAAATAGAATCTTGATTTTTAAAGAATAATAAGAGCAAATAAGTTTTGCCGGTTTAAAAGTAAAGAAGAGCTGAACTTCTTATACTTCTTGTTATAATTGAGCTGTAGAGGCATTGCTTTTGACCCAGGTACATGGCATTTATCAAACTGGCATTCCAATACTTTCATAATTCTTATTTAACAGCTGAACAGAGGCATTGGGGAACTCACAAAACCTGATAGGCAATTCCCACTGTAGTTCTGCAGGATACCTAAGACATAATTACCCTTCTGTCTAATAAATCAATAAGGAAAGAGCATGTGTAATATTTTTGTTTTTACTAACCACTACTTCCTTATTTCTCCATTGAGAATCATGATCCAGCAACCTTTCCACAGAGACAGAAACCAGGATTATTAAGATGTGACAACAAACTAATGCCCTGAATTAAGAAATTAATCTAATCATACTAGCCAAAAGGTCAGAAGGTTTTACGCATGCACCAAACAAACAGTCCAGTACTACCAATACTGAATATCCTTCTGATAAACCACAGGAGGAGGAAGAGTGACTTAGATTTAGTTCACAAATTTTACCCAGGAAAATGGTTTGAACACCATTGTACCTGACTACATAATCCGTACATGCTAAACACATAATTGTACTTCATTCTAGGTTTTACACACATATTTGGATTTGGAAATAGCACCATTGCATTGTTCCCTTGTTCTGAATACTTGTTTTTATCACATGAATTGATGCATTTATTTAATGGGTTTGTATGCTGTTGAGTTTGGTCAATATCTAAACTTGCATACATTATTGTCATAAATATAAAACACAACATACTGTACTGCACAACACAGAAACTACATTTCCATAAATTATCAAAATACAAGATGGAACTGTTCACAACTCTGCCAATAAGGTCTGCTGAAAAAGTCATCTTTTGATTACCTGTCTAACAATGCAACACATTAGCCCATCTCACAAAAAGCAACTCTGTGCAACAATCTAATAAAACAACAGATATAAAAACAACAGGCATAAATATATAGAAATCCATACTAAAAGATAATTATTATAAAAACAAATCTACAGATCCTAGGCAAAGAAAAAATAAGACCAGACATCTTAGCAATGGACCCATTAAAGCATATATATGATTCCCTGGGAACCTCAGGCCTGATAACATAACCAGATTTTGAGGGATTACCAAAATATAGAAAAGAATGATGCTAGACTTATGTGTGTTTGGTGGTGGTGAGGGGTGTTAAGGAGAAAATAATGTACCATAATGTGGGTGCCATGGCAGAAAAGGCACATTTCTTGAGATGCACCAAATATAGGTCCCTAGCTGATTTTTCCTACAGTATGCTTTGTCTGCCAGCTCTAATGGGGCAGGCTAATATAAGAGTCCCTCAGATAGCCCAGCCTAATGCCATGAAGGACTTTAAAGGCTATAAAACAACTCCTTGAACTGGACACAGAAGGAAACTGGTAACCAATGCAGCATATAGAGCAGATGTGCTGTTTCAGTGCACCTAACTACCCACACCGCTGCATTCTACACCAGCTAAAACTTCTGGGTAATATTCAAGGGCAGACCTATGTAGAACGCATTACAATAGTCCAATTTGGAGGTGAGTAGGGCATGACTGACTGCAAGCAGGGCTTATTCATTGTATTTATGGCTATTAGAAAATGTTAAAGTACTTAAAATTCTAACCAGTGACCTCAATAATTTCACTGTGTTTTCAACATTAAGCAGCATGCAAGCTTAATAAATTATTGCTATTATACAAAAACTTAAGTTACTAATGAATATAAATGAGAAAATTACTTTATGAACATATTTGACCCCTGTAAAATAAGTGATAGTTGTCAGGAACTCTGTTTTAGGGGGAGGAGAGAGAAGGTAGAGCTACCAAGACTGAGAGCTTTGCACTGGAAAGTAATAATACAGTGCTTAGGAATAACTTAGAATAACTATAGTGTAGTTATATAGTTGCTTGGATCATATCCAGTTATGTTCTATTTCTTTTGCACTATAATACTTTTAGAAAATATGAATTCAGCTGTATTTTTCAGTGCAAGGAAACATTGACCTAATTGCTTCCACAAGTGGAAAAATACTGTTCTTTCTTTGCCCAGTTAACAGCAAAAAAATAAAAATAAAATGAAGCAAATAATACTTGTGGCAATGTTATCACCTCTCTACCCAAATGAAAATTGATGGGGTGAGGGAAAAGAAAGAGAAATCCATAGACTTTGTCTGACAGTCTACCCTAAGATGATGAGGCTTTAATTTTCCTGATCTTTAATTTTGGACATATATTTTGTCTTCAATTTATTTATGAAATGCAAATAATTATGTAAAAAAAACCTGTAGCACAATTCAACAGCTACTGTATGATCCTTGGCAGGGGGTTATTCTATTTTTAGCCATAGCTTTATTGTATTTCCTACATTAAAGGCTGCAATGCACATTTATTGATTGAAGTATATTTTGACCATTATTCACATAACATATTAATTCCAGTTTAAATTTTTTGAGACATTATATTCTTTGAGTACAGGGCCAGATACTGGTATTAATCTGTATTTGTTTCTCACAAATCATTTTTAAACTATTTAAGCTTTTGCATGAGAAATCTGGATTGCCTAGAATTATAAAATGACAATATATTCAATAAAATCATGTCTTCATTTCATAGCTTGGTCTAGAACCATTAACCAATTCTGAAGTTCCTGAAATACTATTAATATTGGAATACATTTTGGGTGATTTTAAGTATAAAGTATTTTTTTACAAATAGTTGAAGAGTAACATTAATCTGTTATCATATTTGCAAAACCCTGAGATAAGTGTCAGATCTGTGTATCTGCCATTCTTCAATAGAAGAAGAAGTGGGGGGAAAGTTGGTACAAGTAATCTTTTTTGATGTAACCTGAATATCTTAAGTCTTGTGTTGAATCTGTATAACTTGCACATGATATACAACTGGGGGACTGGAGCCAGATGTCTGGAAACTTGTCACCTCTTGGAGAGATAGCAAGAGGAGAAGGGACCATAAAAAATTCCAGCTCTGAAAGAAACTTCTTGGGACACTTTTCTAAGATACGTTCCCAGAAAAGGGGGGGCAGCAATTAACATGTTGTTTCTTTGTTTGACTAAATCCACATCAGAATAAGGGAGGGGTTCTAACTCCCTTTATCTATTACTGTATGCCTGGAAGCATCTTAGATTCTGCTTTAGCTAGTACCTGGATCACTTCCTTTCAATAAAGAATTCCTTTTGAAGTACCTAGCTTTCAGAAGTTCATTCTTATTGGTTGAAGGAGAAAAATCCGGTGTTTACAGGTTACTTAGGCAAATCACAATAGGTAGTATCAGAAAAAGGTTTTATAGATGGCATCTTCCTCCAGCACGATCGGCGAAAATGTTTAATAATATCTCACAGAGATGTTGGAAATGTAATCAAGTACCAGGCACGTATTACCACATGTGGTCATGCAAAAAAGCAAAGGAATTTTACAATGGATACAGAACTGAAATTTGATGTTGTATATGTAAATATAAATAAGTATAGTGGACAGAACAATTGTATAAAATTAGTAATGTATGATGTTTTATACTGTAAGTATAAATTAATATACTGGATAGAATAATTGTATAAAATTGGTAACACATGATGAATATGTATGTTATTTGTTTTATACCTTAATGTGAGATATAAAACAAAGAGATATCGCACTGTGTCCAATATTTCAATATGTAATCATTAAAATTATAAGAAAAGAAAGAAAAAGAAACATAGATCTAAGCTTTGTCTATCACTGAATGCAGCCTTCCCTGTTACTTCCTTCCCTTTCTGACTGTTCCAAACAAAGAAAAAGATTTTAAAGAAGAAGCACTGCATCTCTTCCATATTCCTTAAAATTCCAGGTTTAAGAACAAAAACTATATAAAGCTTCACATTCAGACTAAGGGCCATTTGGAACGTTACCATTTTCCCTAGATCACTGCAACAATAGCCAAAAAAACCTGTATGGTAGCACCATATTAGCATAAAATATATTATTATTTCTTACACATGTTGGGATATCATGTGGACTTGGGCTTTGGTTCTTCCCCTTTGCTTAGTACCATTTTAAACATCTCTTAAATTTTATTTTTAAACATACAGCCTTCAAGAATCACAAAATGCATGGTGAGAGGTTGGGATTGTTTTATGGGTTTTTACAAAGAAATGGGGATTTCTTTTGTTTATAGTTCATAAGAACAAGTTATTTTTTTGAAGGAAACAATTTTGGCAAGCTGTTTGGCCCATGATATGATTTAAAGAATAATATCTCTTTTACATCTTACTCCAGGAACACAGAACAAATGCATTCCTGGATCACACGGATTAATGTGGTAGCAGCCATGTTCTCCGCACCACCATTTCCAGCTGCCATTGGATCCCAAAAAAAATTCATTCGCCCGTTACTGCCCAGTTCTTCCACAAGACTATCACAGGTAAGTGGGGCATCTTTATTCTTCATTCTTTAGTGATTCTAGTATTATTCCGAAAGAACTGGAGAAAAATTGAATGGGGTTAACATAATACGTTCTAATGCAAAAAATGGGCTCAGAAGTAATGAAACTTCCAGAGTTGAATAAACTGCCTTGAAATTGACAAAAAGCAGTTGTGTGTCCATGTATCTGTGCAAAAATTTAGATTCAGAGCTGATAAAATTGGTAACATTGCCACAGAGGGAAAAGAGGACAGTGAAGACATGTTGTGAATGCCAGTTGGGGCAGATTTGCTATTACTGTGTTTCCCTGAAAATAAGACCTGAAAATAATGGGCTCGAAAATAAGCAATAGGGCTTATTTTGGGGGGGATTTATTTACTTGCAGGAGGCAGCGAGCATGAGGGTCAATAGGAGTGGGAGTGCTGTTATCACCAGCCCCACCTTCTCCATCCTACCATCGGCTTGCCNCCCGCCCCGGCCTCTGCCCACCCTGCTTGCTAGCCCTGCTGCTGCTAGGATGCTGGAGCTTGGGTCTTGGAGCAGAAGGCCTTGTGGTGCATCGGGATCATCTGCTCTTCCCCCCTCATGCCTCTGGCTGGCTGCTGGACCTGCTGTTGCTAGCTTCACAGGGGCTCTTTGCCATTCAGCCACACTGCTCTTGGCCACCCTGTAGCTTCGGCAAGCAGGAGCTCTGTGGCAGCTCTGCAGTGGGGACAGAGGAGAGAGTGGGAGATCGCCCCTTCCTCCTTTACACCTGCAAACCCTGTCTTCCCTGGTTGCTGAGCTTCCGGCCTGCACCTTGGCGCTGGAAAGGTGAGCAAGATGCATAACTCAATGCTACCAGTATGCCGTGCAATGCAAGCCATGCAAAGCAACCCTCCCCGATCCGCCTGGCTCCAGGGACATGGGGGTCACAGAGGATCCCTGGGATGGAGGCCTCCCGGTGCAACACTCTGCAGCAGCTCCAGAGCAAACCTCTGCCTTCCCTGTGCAGGATTGCAAGGCTGGAGGCCTCCACTGACCAATCCCCTCCCATATCTGCTGTTGCTGGCCTCATGTGCTCTCAGATGGCCGGCTCCTGCCTGCTTGCCAGGGTCCCCTCGCCAGCTGTCATTGGTGGAGTCATGCCCCTTGCCTGCCATTGCCTTTGGGCTGTGCCTCTCCCCTGCCCTGCAGTGGGCAGGAACTCCATGGTGGCCCTGCAGCAGGACAGACAGAGGCCTCAGAGGTCCAAGCCAGGCAGAAGCAACCCAGGCAAGAGCAATGCTTAAAAATCAGGCTAGGCCTTATTTTTTGGATAAGTCTTATTTTCAGGGAAACACAGTAGGAAGTTCTACAAGAAAGATCAATCAGCTTTTTCCCCATTCTTCCATAGGAAGAACAACTGAAGAGTCATGAAATCAAATTTAAAGCCATGGCAGCAGAACTCTTGGAGCATCGTTCCTCCTTTCCTGAGAAGAAGGTGAAAGGCAAGGAGTATGAGGAACTGAAGCAGAAAGAGGAGTATCTGATATTTGAAGTAAGTAGAAAGTGATAAAGAGCCAGATCCAAACAGAATTTGCAAAACAGTGTTGGAGATGGTAGCAGAAGAATCTCAAAGAGAGGTAGGGAAAATGTTTTCGTTTAGCAGCCATTCCATCAGGACTGATCTAAGGCCACCAATAGTAATTTTCTGAAGCCAAAGATATTTGGAGAAAGCAATTGGTGAATGCTGAAGTGTGGCGTTCAAGTCCTGGAAGGTATGGTAGTTTAAAAGGACAGCATTGCCTGCAATTCTCATTACTTGTTGCTTTTAAGCACACACTTCCCACAATCTTTCAGGGCTTGAACACCACATTTTCAGCTGCTTTCAGCGCTGCTCAGTTTCCCATCCCACTCCCGCCAGCAGTGTTCTTTCTTTCTCTCTCTCTCTCTCTCTCTCCCCCTCCCTCTCTCACCACACAGAGGTTTGATCAAATCATTTTCTCACTTATGGTGGTGGCACCAGCCATACTGTCCATNCTCTCACACACACAGAGGTTTGATCAAATCATTTTCTCACTTATGGTGGTGGCCCCAGCCATACTGTCCATGGTGGCCTACAGCTGATCCAAGGCATACAAGCTGAATACCCTTTGGGCACCTGCCTCCCTCTACCTCCTCTGCTTCGGCCTCCACACAGTCACCACATCCTATGCACACATGGGGGCATGGCATGCCCAGCCGGGCCTTGTGATGAAAAAAATACAACCTCCCCCAAAATAAGCCCAAGTGCTTATTTTGGGGCCCACAAGAAAATAAGACTGGCTCTTATTTTGGGGGAAAACATAGTGACTTCTTTTTGTTGATTTAATGGGAATAAAATAAGATTTTAGGATTTAAAGCAACACATTTATGAGTGAATCTCTGTCTTCCAGATATTTTGGTTTTCAGTTCCATTAATCTAAAATCAGCATGGTCAGTTGTGAGACATTGTGGTAGTTGTAGTCCCAAACATTCACAAGTCACCATGTTACCTCCAATGCCCATGTTACCCTAGAACATAAACATAATGTCATCTTATTCAAATTTGTGTTACTCCTTGCCTTTTCTTTAGTCCATAGCTGTTATTAACAAATCAGCCAAGTGGGGCACCAAACCTGTTACTTCTTGCTTTCTGCAGAAATTACGCTATGGCATTTATGCTACACTAATGCGCACCAAGTTGAAGACTGACTCTGAGGATCTGGCAGCTTTGGAAGCCACCCTGTTTGTTACAGTGGGTAACTCAGAAGACAGCTTTAAGGAGTCCCAGTCCAGTCTTGCCCTGAACCAGGAGACAGCTGGCACAGGTTCCAAGATAAAATGCAACAATCAGTAAGCTACTAGTAAACAACAAAGATGATAGATGATCACTCTTGGCAAAGAAAATGGCATTCCTATCCTAGAAATTTGCAAATTGTCATTGCTCATGGTCAGGAGGGAAGAGAAGACATTATAAATGGGCCCAATTCTGTATCAACTTCACCAGTGGAAAGACATAACTACAGTCCTACATTATATGGCCTTCCCAGTATAATCAGACTATAGCTTATGGGTGAAAGTACTAAACTCCATGGTTAAGTAACAGATCTACATTCTTAATCACAGCTTCACTGTACCAACTTTTTCTATCTCTTGCAAAACTAAGAATAGGAAAGTGGAAGAAAGGAGACTACTTCCCTTCCTTTTCTTACAATTTTTGTGATATATTTTACAGTTTTTAGTACCTGATAATGCTGAATCACACTGGAGTAGAAAAGGTAATTTTGGCATGCATAAGATAGATATTTACATTCAGTAATACTTTTACATGAGAGTGTTGGGGGCAGAGGTTCTTCGTCTCCCTTGCAGATACAATGCAGCACTGTCAGCCTGCAGGAGCAACTTTTTCATGGAAGTCCAATTCTTTCACCACCACCAGGTCTCTTGGAGTGTGCTCAGTTTTTTTCTCATCAGCACAAGTTGGATCATGGTTGTTCACCTCTTACAAAATTGGGCAGAGGTTGCTTCAAAGGAACTATCACTAACAGGTAAAATTAGGGATAGTGGGTGTCCCCCACTCTCCTATTACACCGCAGAATACCTTAGTGGGCCTGCTGGTCTTAGGCCTAATTAGATTCTGCAAGTAATTTATGAATTTGAGTGACCAGAACAAAAACAATTATCTAGTAGAAAAACTGGTCGTTCTATTGCCTGAGCCTGGTGGGGGCATATTCAGAGAGAGATTGGGGGTGGATTCCAGATGTCCAGGAACATTCCCAACTCTCAAATAATTGGTTGCCTAGGTAGTATAGATAACTTATAATTTATAATCTCAAAAGGCTTTAAGACGTGACTCAAAGCTTGGTGACAGTGTTATGTATGCAGTGAAAGATAAAAGGACCAAGCTGATCATTGGGGCAGAACTATAAACAATATGAAATTCAGGAGATGTGGAATAACAGGCTACCTATATGGTGCAATATAGCAGGGTAATACCCGAGAGACAAAAACCACTTCCAGAGATCCAGTATTGATCTCTAAATATGTCGGATTTCTTCTGTTCTATGCAGACTGTAAAAAAAAATTGTACAGTTTCTTCTTCAGTTACTGAAGTTAACCAGCTCAAACATCTACAGTTCTCCTTCAAACTCTTTCTGTATTACAGAAACAGGATAAAGAATGTGTTATTGTGAATGCCACATCAGAACCCACAGCTTCAGTTGCCTGATTCAAACACAGATAACTGACCACCTCAATATAACTGAGTGGAAAGCACCATATTCTCAATCTTTCAGATGTTGGAGAGAAGCCTGTCTTAGATGCTGGATTATGCAGATGCACACAAGCATTTTTTCTGAAATGGCCATTAAGAAAAACCACCCTAATAATCCCATAAAATGTGGTGGTTCCTAGAAAGAGAACTCTCCTATTCCTTGTCAAGGTACCAGCAATGTAACCCAGGAATTAGATGTTTTACACCGAATAAAAAGGTCTGATTGTTTACTTGTAAGTGTGATCAGTTCTGCATTCACACACGTAGCTTTGTCATTTGGAGTCTTGTAATGCCAAGGATTTAATGGTGGTGTTATCTCCTACACGTATTCCTGTACATGATTCTTGCTTCTACCAAATCATCCTAAAATTAAAAGTATGAGGGAAAGGAGGGCAATTTGTGTGAATCCTCAGGTAACCATCCCCAGATACAGATGGCAATCATAGTCTATGCATACCCTATATAAAAGATAGAACTTGTGTAAAGCTGTTTCTCAAATACTACACCTTCTGGCTCAAAGTTTATGTGGCAGTAATTATTAGAGATGACTGACTGGGATAAGGCTGCACCTGTTTAAAGGAGAAAACAGTCTCCTGTAAGAAAAGACTGTTCTCATGTAATTTGCTCATGTGATTTCTATGTAGTTCNTAGTTCCAATCTGAACCATTATAAAATTTGGGGGTAGTATGATTCCCTTTATGGGAATCTATAGTAGAATGCTTAAGAGTGGTACAGGGAAGTTATTTGATTGATATAAGTTGTGTGTGCTCCATTGCTGGAGGTTTTCAAGAAAATATTAGACAGGGTTGGACTAGTAGATTTCCAAAGTCATTTCAAACCCTATGATTCTATAAAAAGTTAACAGTCTTCAGGCATCAAGCAAGTGAATGAGGTATTCTAAGAAAATCAAAGTTGGAAAGCAAACATAACAAGATTCTGAAATGGGTGAATTCACCACAGTACTCATTGTGATCTAACAGCTTGTGGAACATTAAGTGGAGGGGAGTCCAAAGTCCTCTATGTGGCAAGCTAAGATTGTTGCCCTGAGTCTTACATCAAGTCAGCAGCTCATGTCTGACAAATCGCAATGTGTATATAGTTTATTTTTAACAATTAACAAAATGGAAAGAAAATGAATAGAAGTCCAAATGAAAATTTGGTGTGACCACTGTTTGCCTTCAAAATAGTATCAATTGTTCTAAAAGTACACTTGCACACAGTTTTGAAGAAACTTGACAAGGTTCCTTCAGGGTTGTTCCAGACATCTTGGAGAACTAACCATAAATCTGTCTCAAATTCTTCTGTCTCTTGTCTCTTCATGTAATTTCAAACAGACTCGATGTTGAGATCAGGGCTCTATGCAGGGCCAAAACATTACTTCCAGGACTTCTTGTTCTTCTTTACACTGAAGATAGTTCTTAATGACATTGGCTATATGTTTGAGGCAGTTGTTCTGATGCAGAATAAATTTGGGGCCAATCACACAACTCCGTGATGGATAAGTGCCTGCCTGTATTTCTCAGCAATCATCCTGACTCAATCTCCAACTTTATTTGTAGAAATGCAGCCCTAAACTTGCAAGGAAACCTCCACCATGCTTCACTGTTGCCTGGAAACATGATAAAAATCAAAATGTCAGAAGACCAGGAACGATAAAGAGCTTGTTTATTTAGTGTTTGAAAAAGCCAGGACCCCATCTCCCTTTTCATAAGGAGATAGGAGACATTTTTCACAAGCATGCTGGAGATTTTTATATACTTTTAGAATCCTGATCCTGTTACCATCACCTTATCCTGTTTGCTAATTACTGGGTCATTTTCCAGTAACCATCATTCCCTTACTCGTCTCATTTCCAGTAAACTCCATCCCTTCTGGCCTAGCCCCTATCTTGTTTGGCATAACATCCAGTCTTGGAAGCATGTACTAACATCAGCATTTATTAATTTTAGCATAACATAGCACAGCGTGCCCTGCAAAAAAATACGACCTGCTACATTGTACAAAACAACCTTGTTTCGTGGTTAATACAAAGAATTACATAATTTTTACTTAATATTCCAGTAACTTGTCTTAGGTCATTTGTAGGGTAAATATGGCGTTACTTATGGCTTTATATTTTCAAAGATATAATCATTCATATGTAATCCTATATATCACAATTCCCTCTTTTCTATTTCACCATTTTTTGTGGAATTATCACTTATCTCCCTTAACATAAGTCGCACTTCCTGTTAGCTTAACTTCCATCCCTTCCATCTCCTTTTTCCTTGGTTTGGTTTACAACAATATTTACAACAATATTTAACATACAGGAATACATTGAATACAGATACAAGAAATGAAGCCGATGATAACAATAATAATGATAGAAATGAATAAATCTTTCAACCAGGTAAAATTTGGTAACCAAGAAGTTAATCCATACCATATCCTCTTAAATGTATTGGTATCTTCAACATGTGTTAAATGTGTAATAATATTATGTAAAGCTTTTATTTTTGATTCTATAAATTGTGATTTTTCTGTAATATTGAAACAACAAAGTCCATTGAATTCTTCATACGCAATAATATATAATCTATAGCAACTCGATTCTGGAGTACAGATTTCCAAATTTCACCCATTTCATCAGCCATAGCAGCTATAGCAGATGATGTTTCATTAATACCTCATGCTAGGGAACATGCCAAATGTCCCAACTGAATGTTATCATAATATGTAGCTCCCCAGGAAAATATACCTAAAAGCCCTGCTTCTACTTTAGACAATATTACCACTTCATCATTACAATCTGCAGAATATGCATCACTAAAGGCAGAACTTTTTCCTGTATAGATCTTTTCTTGTGAATTAAGGTGTTCAGATTTCCCCCACTTAGTTATAGGCCAATGCACTGTTGGATATGTGTATATAATAATGTGGGGTTCTTTAGGTTTAGATTCTTCCTCATGTTTCTGTACATGTTCATGTACATGTGTTCCTTCTGTGTCTGTTGTATCATCTAATATTGGCTCTTTAAAAAAAATCTATCATGATGAAGACTAGAATTTATCACTTCATAATATAATTCTGTTTGCTGATTAATATTCTTAGCGTGTGCTACTGTCATAACCGTAGTTGAACGTCCTATTGTACAAGGTCCTCCTACTGCATTAGCAGGTATAACTGCATAAGCATATAATCCACAAAACATGGTGGTAGAAATATAATAATAATAATAATAATAATNNTAATAATAATAATAATAATAATAATAGGTAGAAATAACACTTGTCCTATTACTTCTACTTCTTCTGTTTCCATACAGGGAAAAACATCCTCAGTAGGCAAAAAATTATATATAACCTTTTCCTGTTTCTTCTCTGGGTGTTTATATTTCACACAATCATAAGCTGGTAAAATTGTTTTTACTTCAATTACCAACTTCTTTTGATTAGTCCACTTGTTTGGTTTCATCGGAGCTCCAAATAAGTAATCACTTTATTTGACAAATTATACAAAGTATAAGAATTAGATTGTATGGTGATTTTTGCCTCCGCAAATAAAAACTTTCCAAGTGAACAAGTGGACATAATATCAGAAACCATAGTTTCCCCCTTTACACAAAAAGAGGAACTATTCAAAACTACTTTTATTAGCTCCAGAAAAACATTCTCATTTCTCTCCATCGGTCCTCTTATATGTCTAGCACTTCTAACTGGAGCTTTAGGGTATCCAATTGTACATCATCTACCCTTCCATGTAAATGGAAGTTTTTCAAGAGCTATATTTCCACCCAAAGGCATAAGCTTCATCTGAGTACTTCTCAATTCAATATATGGCAGAAATAGCCCTTCCTTCAAAGCTCTAAATCTCATATAGGAAGGTGAATAATTACCATATAGTTCAACACATTGATTATACAGCTGTTCCATTTTCTTGGACAAATCTTTATGACTGGTGGCTATATCATATGTACAATTACTTTGGATATCTACCCAAATACAGATTCCAGCTTCAGCTGTGAGTTCAATTAGTGTCAGTGGTGTTTGGACTTGATAATATTCACTGTCGGGTTCAGTATGGAAACATAGCTGCTGCCATGTCATAGGATAACTAGGCAATACATCAAAAGCCTCCATCCTTACCCTACACAAGGCAATAACCACTATCAATATCAACTTCATGTTGTGATGTTCTAAATGGACTAGCCCCACTCCCACCTTATGTCTGTAATTTATACGTCAAAACTTACAACTGGTTGTCAGGGACTTACAGCCACTTCTTCCTTCTGGTACCACAGCAATTGTCCACACCAGTCTATTGTGTCATGTGTGAATATAATCAACAGTACAATTAAAAAATATACTACACCCAACCAAATGAGTAACTCAATCTCCCAAGGTTCCATAAATCTCCCAATGTTCCATAAACTGAGTGTATAAGCTATGTATATCTATATGCAAACTAAATATCTATGTTCTTAAATGTCTATTTTGATGAATCTTGCTTCACTTTTCATCCGGAGGGTGGGTCCACTGGTCCTTTATCCTGGAGTAATGTGTCCAACCTTTCTCCCTTGTCCTCACAGCTGACTTAGTAGTCAACAGCACCTGGTATGGCCCCTCCCAGATAGGTTGCAATTTCTCCACCGCTCTCCACTGCTTTATCAGGACCCAGTCACCACTTTTAAAGTCATGTGTTTGAAAACCAAGAGGTGGTGTTTGTGCCAAAAGTCCTTTAGACCTTAAAAGAGAAAAATACTGGGACAGTCCTTGAATATATTTTCTCAGAAAAACATCTTTAAGCTCTATTCTAGGCATTCCCACACTCCCAGTATAAGGTACTCCAAACATCATTTCATATGGTGAAATACCCACATCTTTCCTGGGACAAGTTCTAATCCGCAAAAGAGCTAAAGGCAAACATTTCGTCCAGGGAAACTGCAGCTCTAACATTAGTTTCTGTATTGAGTTTTTTAATGTTTGATTCATCCGTTCCACTTTGCCACTCGAAGCAGCATATCTAGGAATGTGGTATTGCCAATCAATCCCCAATTGTTCCATTACCTTCTTCACTACCTGGGAGGTGAAATGTGTACCTCTATCACTATCAATAGATTCAACCAACCCATATCTGGGTATTATCTGTTCCAATATTATTTTTAGAGTCATCTGAGCATTTACTCTTGCACATGGGAATGCTTCAACCCATCTAGTTAAATGATCAACTATTTTACCAGCAAATATTTCAAAATTCCCACTGCTGGCATTTCAGTGTAATCAACCTGTATTTTCTGGAATGGCCAAATAGCAAAATCTATTCCCACTGCTGTTTGATTACACATAATCTTTTTATTTATTCTTATACAATGTATACATCTTTTCCCTACTTGCATAGCTATCTTATACATGCCTCTACAAATATATTTTCTTTTAATACAATCTATTAGTGCTTGTGTCCCCCAATGTGTTCTCTCATGCACTCTATTATATTCCGCATAATAGGTTTGTTTAGTATTTGTAATCCATCTGTTGTTATCAATTTCCCATTTATCTGTTCTACACCTTCTTCTTTCATTTGTTTTTCTTCATCTGTGAAGTCAGGTTTTACATCACATTCTAGAATAGGAATTAAGACAATTAACTGTGTCTCCTCACCCATCCATGCAGCTTCCTTTGCAGTCTCATCTGCTAATCTATTACCCACAACCTGTTTCTAATTTCCCTTTTGATGTGCTTCTATATGAATTATAGCCAGCCGTTCCAGACCTTCAGCTGCTTTTAACACTGCTTTTATGAGATCTACTTGTTTTATTTCTTTTCCCTTACTAGTTATAAGTCCCGTCTCCATCCAGATCTTTCAAAAGGTTTGTAAAATCCTATAAGTATATTTTGAATCAGTATATATATTACCAATTGCATTTGTTAAAAGTTTCAAAGCCCATCTGTGTGGGAAAGGGTAAGAAATAAGTTTCTAGTGGGCATATAACCAAGAGAGATACTGTCAGTTTTCCAAGTGATGAAATCCATTTAAAAAGAAAATGAGTAAAGTCCATCTTCCAAAACAAATTTCTTTTATTTAGGAAAGCATCAAATTGGCAGTCTGTTGTAATTCCAGAACTGACACAAACCGGAATTATACCACATAATACTGGAAAGTAGACACAGCCTCCAAAAGTCACATTCCCCAATAGCAGTAAATCAACGTTGCCTGGTGTCATCAATCTCCACCTCCAGTTCTTGGCAGGGATCTCTTCTGTTTCCACGGGAAGAAAAAGTCACCTAGCCAAAACAATCCTCACTATCTAACCACTCCTCCCACCTTAGGAATGTGGTGAGCCTGAAACCCTCCAACAAAGAGAAAGAAAGAAAAGGAATATATGATTAGGATATAGGGCTAAATAAAACATGTCAATTTCGGGCTCGACAGGCTGCCCCCCCTCAATTGAAAAGAAACTCCTGCAATGACATAAAATACACAAAGATTGCAATTAGGTTAAATATAATGACACAATACATCTAATTAACCTCCTCTGCCATCCACAGGATCTGCTTTGGGTTTGTAGATATTGTTCATGGAATTTAACTTTCCAGCTGTTTACCCAAGTGGCTTGAGAAATAGGATAGCCTTTCCAATAAATTAGATACGGTAACTTTCCCCTGAAAATCCTAGAGTCCAATATTTTTTTTACCTCATAATGTTCATGCCCCGCAATAACACAAGGCTTCAGAGCTGCACGTTCTTCTGGCCTCAGTGAGGAAGTAGCAAACGGCTTTAACAAGCTACTATGAAAAACCAGATGTACTTTTCCCAACAAGCTAGGGAATTTGACAGTTACTGGGTTTATTACTTTAATTATCGGAAAAGGTCCTATAAATTTTGGACTCAGTTTTCTAGAAGGTAAGTGTAACTTCAAATATTTAGTTGACAAATAAACCTTATCCCCCACTTTAAACTGTGGTTGTAGTGAGCGATGTTTGTCAGCTTGCATCTTATAGGTTTGTGCTGCCTTACTCAAAGCTTTTTTTGTATTTTCCCAGGACTCCTTTAAGGCGTCAATCCATTCACGTACTGACATGGATGGAGGGGGATCCCTTGGCAATTCAGGCATGGGGACTAATTCCATTCCAGTATAATCTGGAAAGGAGTTAGCCCAGTACTGCTAACTGGAATTATAAGCAACCTCAGCAAACAGCAGTAAATCAGCCCAGTTGGATTGTTAGTAATTTACATAACATCTTAAATATTGACCAATAATCTGATTAATTTTTTCATAATTTCCATTTGTCTCAGGATGGAATCCTGAGCTTGACCCTTGAGAGGATTCAATAGCTTTTATAAACTCACTCCTTCCAGAATTTTGCAGTAAACTGCACTCCTCTATCTGAAATTATCCTGCGAGGTACTCCATGTAATCTATATATATGATTAACAAACATTTTGGATAATTTCCTGGCTGATGGTAGTTCTGGACAGGCAACAAAATGAGCTTATTTGGAAAATAAATCCACAACAGTCCAAATGACTGTATTCCCCCCCCTTTCAGGTAAATCTACTATAAAATCCATTCCTATCTTCTCCCAGTGGGGGGTGGGGGAAATGGTTCTGCCACAGGTTGTAAAAAACCTGGAGGTTTTCCTGGTCTGGTTTTCATCGTAGCATAAGTGGCACAACTCTTTACATAGTCCTCGATGACTTGCTTCATTTTGGTTCACCAAAACTGGCGTCTGGCCATATGTAGAGTTTTTAAGTAACCAAAATGTCCTGCTTGCTTTGAGTCATGGCTTTTCTGAAGTACATGAAGATGTAAAGTTTTGGGAACATATAATTTAGACCCCTTCCATGCTACACCATCCCTTATAGTTAATAGATTCTTATTTTCCTGATACCAAGTATCTGCACTTAATTCATTTTGTAACTTCCTTCAAATCCCTCCACTCTGCCCCATGTCGAAGCACTACAACATGCAGAAGCTTCCTAGAATAATAAGCCAAATGCTGTTGACATACAAGAAGGTTTTGACCACCTAAAACCTTGGGAATCACAAATTGAGCTGGGTGTGGCCCGCTCCAGGAACATAACATGGACTTTTGTGGCTTAACATGTCAATAACTGTCACACACTTTAGCCTCCCAGCAATCACACAAAATAACAATATTTGCAGCTCTGAGGCAGGAAGGACATTCTAGTGCAGAATCAATCCCCCCGCACATCAAGTTACACTGATATGAAACAACATCTTAATGGAAAGAGGGACACATAACTAAGACAAAATATTAGCAGATAGCCAGAATCTGCAAAGACAAAGGAAAGCAAAGGCTCACAGTGAACAACAAAAGTCAAAGATAATTTTAAAAGTTTCTTCCAACATATAAATAAGAAGAAAAAAATCAAGGAAACAGTGCACTAGAGAGAAGACAGTAAGGAAATAACAGGCAGCAGAGAGAAAGCAGAGCTGCTTAACTCATTCTTTGCTTCAGTCTTCATACAAAAAAACCCCTGTAGCCCAGCCTACCAAAAGCATAACTATAAAAGACAGGCTAGAAATAAAAGTTAAAATAAGCAAAAAAAAAAAAAAGGTAAGAGAACACCTGTCTGATCTTGAATATAAATCACCGGGATCTGACAGATTACATCCCAGAGTTCTAAAGGAGTTGGCAGATGTTATCTCAGAACCATGTACCATACCTTTCAAAAATCCTGGAGCACCAGGGAACTAAACTGGAAAAGAGCTGATTTGGTTCCCATCTTCAAAAAAGGAGGAAAAAAATAGACCCAGGAAACTACAGACCAATCAGCTCAACATCAATACCTAGGTAAGATACTGGAAAAGTTAATCCAAAAACAGATCTGCGAACATCTAGAAACGAGTAAAGTAATAACTAGAAATCAGCACGGCTTTCTTAAAAACAGATCATGCCAAACCACTTATTTTGTTCTTTGATATAGTGATTAAATAAGTAGGCCAGCGAAATGCTGAGGACATAGTATACTTAGATTTCAGCAAGGCATTTGACAAGGTAGACCACAACCTACTTCTTGGTAAGCTAGGAAAAAGTGGGATAGATAGCATTACTATCAGATGGATTTATAACTGGCTGACAAACCATACTCAACAAATAGTCCTTAATGGTGCTACATCTACACGGAGAGAAATAAGTAGTGGGGTACCACAAGGTTCCATCTTAAGTCCAGTACCTTCAATATCTTCATAAACTACTTAGATGAGAGAATAGAAGGGGAACTTACCAAATTTGCAGATGATACTAAGCTGGCANTGCAGATGATACTAAGCTGGCAGAAATAGCTAACATCCTAGGTGCAGGAGTGGGATTCTACTGGTTCCATCCGGTTCGGAGAACTGGCAAATCATGCCCCTGGCTGGCCCCTCCCCTCCCCCTCCCAGCCCCTTGCCTCTGATGAGGCTGAAGATATGTTGCTGGAGCTGCCGGGCTTTAAGCCTGGAGCAAGAATCCCTTTCCTCCCCCTCCCCTTCCCAGCCTATCCCATTTGGAAGATACTGAATTTTGCTGTTGCTGACGACGTCCTCCATGCTTCCTAAATGAGGTAGATCAAGTGGGAAGTGGCT
>AZIM01006386.1:47278-61705 GCA_000516915.1 Ophiophagus hannah | reverse complement strand
GTCCCACCAGGTGTATCTCCCTCAGGGGTAGGACCTGCAACATTCCCTGCCTCCTCACTCTAATAGGTCGGGTAGATGTAACTGGCAAGAGATGCTTCCTCAGATAACCCAGATCCAAGCCATAAAGGGCTTTAAAGGTGACAACCAGCACCTTGAATTGCACCCGGAAGCAAATCAGCAACCAATGCAGCTCCTGCAGGAGAGGTGACACGTGCACACNAACTGGAGCTTCCGGATGCTCTTCAAGGGCAGCCCCATGTACAGCGTGTTGCAATAATCAAGATGGGAAGTGACCAGGGCATGAATGACTGTGAGTACGGACTGCTGATCCAGGAAAAGGTGTAACTGGTGCACAAACTGCAGTTGCACAAAGGCCCTCCTGGCCATGACCACCACCTGCTCTTCAAACAGGGGTCGTGAGTCCAGGAAAACCGCTAGATTATGCACAGGGTCTGTTTAGGGTAGTGCCACCCCATCCAAGGCTAAAGGTGGTAATTCTCCCTGAGCCTACAAACCCAGAGCTACTCGGTCTTGCAAAGGTTTAGTTTCAACCCGTTGCTCCCCATCCAGCCCCTAACAGCCTTCAGGCACTGTGAGAGGGAGGACACAACAACACTTAACTCACCACGGGCCGATACATACAACTGAGTATCATCAGCATATTGGTGATACCTCAGTCCATGATGACGGATGATCTCACCCAGTGGCTTCATATAAATGTTAGTTACCTCCAGGGCCCCTGCCAACAACTCTGCCATTATCTCCACTAGGTTTTCTCCCTTTTTTTCTTCCACATTTTGAAATCTCAAGCAAAAATCTGCCCTGTCCATTTCTAATGCTATAATTGTCCTTTCTTTGCTCCTGTCTGCTTGTGTCAATCTATAGTCAAGTTCTCCTATTCTCTTTTCTGTTGATTCGAGACTCTCTTCTATTTTTTGTATATGTTGTTCATTTTTTGCTATCATTTGTTGGAGGGTCTCTATTTTCCCTTCTACTTTCTCTATTTTCCCTTCTATTTTCCCTTCATTTTCTCCATTCTTTCTCTCATGTCCTCATANCTGCTTGCTGCGACTTGCTTTTTCTTGCTGAAATAGAGAATCCAAAGTTCTTTGGCCCACAGGGCTGGAGGCTGCTGAAGATGATTCTGAGGATGGTGTAGACGTTATTTTCTTCATTTTAAAATATTTCAGTATTTTTAATCCTCAGCAGTTGAAAATTATTTCTGCTGTTATCCTAAGGAGTTATAATCCAAAACCTGGCTTGTTATTCTTTAAAGCTTTCTTTTTACTTCAGGTTCTTCAAACCCTAATCCATTTTTGCATAGGGAAAAAGTTAATACAACAATAATTTATAATCCAAATAGACCCATCATGCCCAAAAATTCCACCACCAGCAGGTTTATACCCAAAGGGAGAGTTCAGAGAGACAGAAAAAAAAAGGGGGGGAGGAAAAAAGATCCAGGCAGAAGGTGAATATTCAGCTTCTGTTGACTTTATCTGTTGACTTTCATTTAAGTTCCAAGAGCTACACTTTTTTCTTGAAAACAAAGTCTCAATGTTCCGCTCTCTATTTCAATTCTTCAGTCAAAACAGCTTGTTATCATTTTGTTTCCAAGCTTCAAAGTTATATTTATTAAACAGTATAATTTCCCCTTCAATTTTCACTTCTGCCTTTAGGTGGCACTGTTGCTCTGCTTCTCCCTTCTAGGTTGGTATTCTATTCTGTTTGAAATGCTCAGTCCAGCTTCTTAAATAAATTCTTTCAGCAAGTCCTTTAGGCAATTTCCTGTAATTATGGCTCTTAACAGCTCTCCTTGCACTTTTCTTCCGGAGGTGGAAAGCAAAGCAAACCCACCTCCTCTTTTAGATCTCACTTCCCCTTAATTATATTCCAGAGGGCTCTTTCTTCTCAGTATTCAGTTCAATTCAAAAATATCTCACCCAGGTTGATCACACCATCTTCTGCTTTCACTTTCTGGTGGCTGCCCCAGCTTCAGAACGGCTCACAATGGCCGTCTTCTCTGCTGCCAGATTAGAAAGACTTCTCCGGACCTACCAGGGAGTTTGTGGGCTCCCTACAATCAATGGAGTGTACTCTCTATGATCCTTGCCCCTCCAAGACAAGTTAGGTCCATTAGGACCCGTCTTACAGCTGGATATTGATGGTCCCCACAGAGCTCTCTGTGAGGCATGTTGTGTCACTGTGGCTTCAGCCCCACCTCCCCCAACTCTGGAGCCATCTTTGAGCATCTTTGGGGTTGCCACAGTGAGGCTGGAGGAGCTGTGGGAAAGGGAGGGGGAAGTAGAGATAAGTGGGGGAGTATGTAGCCAAAATAACATTCTTTCCTCTGGGAACCAAGGACATTCTCACTAGCACCTGGAGGGGAGTAGATGGGACTCTCCAGGATGGAAGAGGGACCTGATTGGGGCATGTAATGGTTGTATATAATGGGAGGAAGAACTCTGGACTTTGAACTGGGTAGGGAAAACCCAGGGTCTTCAGAGTTGGGTTTTCACCAGATGTGCCAATAAAACATGCGTAATAAATCTATACTTTGAGGAAGTCCTTGGCCTTGGAGTTTTGATTTCATCTGGGCTGTTACTTGGAACCCTGACATTAACTCAACTCTCTTTTTAAAACAAGCAACAGCTTCCCGCACATGCAGGGCTGCTGTCCAGGGTCTTGAGCTCTAGCCATTTACCCTGGTCACTGGACAGCAGGAAGACTCAAGAAAGATGGAGGAGAAGAAACAGAGAAAGAGTCAACTGCATCTAGCAGGGCTGCTGTAGCAAGCAGGCTCACCAGGGACAGCTCTGGGAGTGTCAGCTTCCCCTCGATGACCAAGCGAATGGCTGTCGAACTCGAATGCCAGTTGGGAGCCCGACCCAAGGTGCCAGTTCTTTGTGAACACCACCAATGCAGACATGGCTCTGGTGGCACTTTCATGATCCCAACATACTGGGAACCAGCACCATGGCCAGCCCCCCAGGAGTTGGACCTGGCTGAGGAGCTGTTTGCCAGCTAGACGATTATCCAGGAATGCTAAGTCACTGCAGCACAAACAGTGTACCACAATCTTTGAGTGGAGAGCCATGATGCTCATCAATCTCAGTGAATCCTGGGACTGGGGACTCCAGCCACTGACAAGGAGCCAAACCCTGGACGGCTTCCAGAGAAGTTCATCCAGCTGAGCATCGGTAGCTGGGCCAACATTCTCCAGATGGTCAGGCCATCATGATCCTGACCCAGCCAACATTTTCCTTCCCAAGCCAGGGGAACATGACCCCTCCAAGCACAGTTTCCCCTTCGTTCCATTCAGCACAGAGCAGATTGCATCAAAATCTCCTGTGATGGGCTTGGTCTACCATATTGACAGCTGTCAACCAGCTGACTGGGTCTGTAAGCCAATCCAGCCACTGTTGCAAGGGAGAGCTTCTGGAATGCTAGGACTGGCTGGGCTGCCATGCCAGCTACCCATCAGGCTACCACTAGCCAACCAGATCCCCCCTGGATGGGCTTTCTACCCTGGTCAGGGGTGGGTGCAATACCAATGGGCACCGGCACTGGTTCCCCAGTCTTCAGCTGGGTTGAAGACACTGGCCAGGGACAGGGGGCTGAGGCAGAGATCAAAGACCTCAAGCAGAGAGGCTGTCCTGTAAAGGAGCTAGCTTGGGAGTTCTTCAGAGTGGCAAGGAAGCTGCGAGACTGGTCAAAATGCCTCTTTGTCCATTATTTCCAGGAGGCCCTGTACCTAGACCTCTGACAGGTCTGCGCTTATTGAGGCACCTCTGACCACATACAGGAGTGGTACCAGATGGAGGTGGCCATGAACCCAGAAGTCCACCCATGCCACAAGCCCACTCCTGACAAGAAACCAAAGAGAGCTTTGGGGCATCGATCCAGCTCACGACCTCCAGAGGATCCAAAGCCTACCCCAACTGCAGCCATCAAGTGCTTCAGGTGTGGCCACCAAGGGCTCAAGCCTCTGAATGCCTAGCTCTAGCTCTGGTTCCTCAAGTCCAAACTCCCACAGATGCGAGGCCCAAGAAAATCCCGCGGAAACCAACTGAGAAGGGAAGTTTGCCCAGGAAGCTGTCAAGGTCTCCCCTCCCTCAACCAGGAGTGAGGAAACTCTGGCTGCTGAGGTCACACCCGATGCTGCTGTTAGGGTTCCAAGTAACACCCCCAACAGAATTAAAACTCTGAGGCAGGCATTTTCCTCAAAGTAGATTTATTAGAGTTGTCATATTGGCACATCTGGGGAAAACCCGAATCTGAAAGCCCTGCATTTTCCTTACTCAAAGCAAAGTCAAAATTCCTTCCCCTCCATCCACATGTGCATCACATGGTCCAATCTGGTCACTGTTCCAATTCCAGGTAACTCCCAATCATGCCTCCCCAGGTGCTGGCAAGACATACTTGACTCCCAGGGGAATGTTGTTATGATTACACACCCCACACTATCTCCCCTCCCTCTCCCATTCCCACAGCTTGCCCAGCCACTGCTTTGGCAGCCATGAAGACTCCCATTAAAGTTGGCTCCAGGGCTGACAGGCTGCCCCCCTCAGCCAAAAAGGGCATCCTGAAACTAGAGAAGTGATAGGGGGTTAGTAATGATGTCCCTAACCACCTCTCCCTCCCTGGGGACTCCTTTGGCTTGCTAGGGAATTTCTCATGGAACTTTTACTAATCTGTCTCCTTTCACACCCTAGCTTTTTACCCATGTAGCCTGAGATAAAGGGTATCCCTTCCAATGGACCAAATATTGCAAGCAGCCATGGTGCAACCTGGAGTCCAATATTTTCTAAATCTCATAGTGAGTTTCACCCTGTACCACAACTGGTTTAGGGGCTGCCCAGCCCCTCAGTCTTAGCTGTGAGCTAACTGCTACAAAAGACCAGATGCATTTTCCCTAACAGGCGTGGGAGACTAAGCTATATGGTTACTGGGTTAATCATTTTCACTATTGGGAATGGCCCTAGAAACTTAGGTCCCAGCTTCTTCCATGGCAATTTCAGCTTAAGGTACTTTGTTGATAGGTATACACAATCTCCCACCTGGAAGGAGAGATCAGTGCCTATCCGCCTGCTTTTTATATGACTTTGCTGATTCCACCAATGTTTGCTTCATATTCTCCTAAGCTAGCTTTAACTATTCCATCCACTCTGCTAGGGTCATGGATGATGGTGGCTCTCCAGGCAGCTCAAGCATGGGGACAAATGCCACTAGTGACTTGGAAAGGGGCCAGCCTGGTGCTACTGTGCACTGTGTTGCTGTAAGCCACCTGTGCAAAAGGCAGCAAGTCCACCCAGTTGGATTGCTGATAGTCCATGTAGCAACTCAGGTACTGCTCCACCATGTTGTTCGTATGTTCAGGGGCTCTGCTAGTACTCGGATGAAAAGCCAAACTAAGCTCCTGGGTTGATCCTATGGACTTTAGGAACTCTCTCCAGAATTTCACTGTGAATTGCATCCCTCAGTCAAAGATGACCCTGTGGGGCACTCTGTGCAACTGGTATACTTGCTTTATAAATGTCCTGGCTAGTTTTCTGGCAGAAGGCAACCCTGGGCAGGCAGTGAAGTGGGTTTGCTTCAAGAATAAGTCAATCATGGTCCAAAAAAACATATTCTCTCTGCTCCCTGGGAGTTTGACTGTAAAGTCCATGGCAATTTCCTCCCAGGGCCAGCAAAGGCCACCACTTGTTGGAGAAGCTGGGGGGGCTTCCCTGGTCTCATCTTCATGGTTGCACATGTGGAGCAACTCTTAACATAATCCTCTACATCAGCCTTCATCCTTGGCTACCAGAATTGCCTCCTGAAGAGTCTTTAGGTATCTGAAGTGACCAGCCAACCAGGATTTGTGGCTGTGCTGTAGGTTCTGAAGCCTCAAGCTGGCAGGGACCTACAGTTTGGATCCTTTCCAGGCCAATCCATCCCTTAGGGTCAGGGTGTCCCTGTTGTCACCAAACCACTGGTCAGCTGGGAGTGCAGATTTCAGTCCTGCTGTCATTTGATCCCCTCTGGGGTCATGCCAGCACCTAGTTTGGCCTCTGCTGGTGACTTGGGCTACCTGCTGGGAAGGGGGAATGATCGCATGGGCAACCTCCTCTCGCCGGCTATTAAATTGTGGATTTCTTGACAGGTTCTTCCCTCCTGGGATGTATTTTAGCTCAAAGTTAAACTGCTTAAAATACTACACCCAATGGACTTGCTTGGGAGAGAACTTTTGAGGGGTCTTTAGAGCCTCGAGGTTCTTATGGTCAGTCCAACCTCAAAGGGCACCTTACTCCCCTTCAGTTGTGAATGCTCCACTGGAAGTTTTTAAGAAAATACTGGACAATCATTTGTCTGATATGGTATAGGATTTCCTACTTGAGCAGGGGCCTCCAAAGTGCCTTCCAACTATTATTCTATTCTATTTCATGGACCCCCTGTGATGACATGGAGTCCTCTGGGGAGCCCACACACCACAGGTTGAGAATCAAGGATTGAGGTTAATAAGTATTTTATTAATTATTGAACATACTGTGGAGTATCACTACTCTCTCCTTCAATATTTTTTCCTCATAATGTTAATAATAGGGCCAGTTATAACCCAACTCCATAATTCATGAGTTGACAAGAATACAAAATGAATTTTTAAAAGTGCATGAATATTTAAAATACTATTGTTTTTCTCATAGTAAATTAATATTACATATATGCTTAATGGAAGTAATCATAGGTTAAATGATAGTAAACTAAATCAGTTAAAAGTAAACTATTACATAAACCAGATTTCTATTTTTCAATCAAGCCATGAGCTTTATACTGTACAAAATTCATAGATTTTGCTTTTTAGAGCAATGTACATTGTCTGATTGACTAATTGATATGTGTTTGGCCTGATAATGAATATGCAGTGTCCACAAATTCTTTTGAGAGAAATTTTCTGAAGATATAATTCTGAGGAATTGTTTCTTCTGACTGCAATTGCACATTGCAGAAAGTGGAGCACTATTTATCTGTATCAGACAATGAATAATTAATGAAAAATGCAGGGTTTTTTTTTTAAAAAAACAATGATTTAATTCAATGCCACTTTCTCATATTTAGTTGAGTATGTGCATGATCAAGACTTTCTTTTCTGTGTTATTTATCCTACACTTTCTGCTTGGTAAGAAACCAAAAGAGCAAGCTTGTTTCATAAATCATAGAACCGTGGTGGCACAGTGCTTAGAATGCAGTACTGTAGGCTACTTCGGCTGACTACTGGCTGCCTGCAGTTTGGCAGTTCAAGTCTCACCTGCTAAGATTGACTCAGCCTTCCATTCTTCTAAGGTTAGTAAAGTGACCCAGAATGTAGGGGGCAATATGCTAACTCTCTAAACTGCATAGAGAGGGTTTTAAAGCACTGTGAAGCGGCATATAAGTGTTATAGAGCATGCATATATTCTCTAAAGATGGAATCTTAAATCTGTCAAGGCCAAACTACTTGCAGAAAATGCTCGTTAAAATAATGGAATTATATCTCCACCACAGCTACAGAATTGACCTGATCCTATTCTTTCAAACTGGAGAGTATAAGCATTCAAATTAATCCTCTTGAATAGAGGGTTCTATTCAGGATATTCGTGTGTAAAATGGAATGCCAAATGAATTAATATGAAGACTTGGAAAATTAATATTCACTGTAGAAAGGATTTTTTTTTCAAGAGACAAGGGATGCTTTAATATTTTGGACAGAGTCTGATGCATACAAAATAGAATCACAGCATTCTAGGGCTAGATCTTCTAGTTCAATCCCTTGCCCAAGGCAGGAGACCTTATTCCATCCTAGACTTTCTTGAATCCCATTCTCAGGTGTGTAGAATCTGAAGATTGGAAGAAACCATCAAGTGTCTATGGAGATTCTCAGGCATCCCTGTCATGGTTGTCCCAAAGATGCTTTCTCTCAAGAGGCAACTGGACCCTCCAGTTCCTCCCCAAAGATGCCTCGCCCCTCATCCAAGAAGCTTCCTCAGCTCTGACTGAATGATGTTGTAGAAAGGATTTTTCATTCTTTTACAGGTGAAGACAATTAGAGCATTTACTTTTTCATTTCAATTTAATAACTCTATTGTGTTAATTCTTTCTTGAGGACATACATTATGAATAACTGGTGCCTAGAGCCTGTGGAATTAAATTTAGTTTTCCATTCAAGGACTAAGAAAATATTCATGGCTAATTAAAGTGCTGTATTACATTAGCTAACAAATATAAGAGTGGTTGCTCTCAAAAATATACCTCTATATTTTATCCAGAAAAAAGTAAATTAGAATATGAAGGCCTGGTTCCAAAGAATCATGAAATATGCTGTATTAATCCAAGGGGCATAAGTGTAGGCATTTATAGTCATTCATAAAATGTTGGAAGACAGCAGGAGCATTGGTCAACCCAAACGGCATTACCGTGTATTCAAAATGCCCATACCTGATACCGAATGCCTTCTTCCACTCATCTCCTGGCCAGATACACACCAAGTTATATGCTCCATGCAGGTCCAACTTGGTGAACATGGTAGCCTCTTGGAGCCACTCCATCAGTTCAGGAATCAAGGGCAGAGGATATCGATTGCACACCGTGTTGGCATTTAATTCACTGTAATCACAACAAAGCCTCAAGTCACCAGTCTTCTTTTTAACAACCAGGACCAGGGCAGACAGTGGTGATGATGAGGGCCGGATAAAACCTTGAGCAAGATTCTTGTCCAAAATCCCGCAACACGGCCAACTCAGGGTCCAACATTGAGTACAAATGGCCCACGGGGAGGGATGCATCTGGCAACAAATCAATGGGACAGTCATAGGGCCTGTGTGGGGGCAATTGGTCCACTTCCTGCTTGCTGAACACATCCACGAAGTCCACTAGTTCAGAAGACATGGACACCCCGGGTGGATTCAGCAACTGTCCTGCACAGACTTGGTGGGTGTGGTCCATGCATTGTGGGCTCGGAAAAGTGATCAGATTCTGGGACCAGTAGATCTGGGGATCATGCATTCTGAGCCATGCCAAGCCCAAGACCACAGGGAAATGCAGGCCGGAGGTAATATAGAACTGAATGGCCTCCTCATGCAAGCCAATGGTCAGGCGCAAGGGTTGCATGGTGTCCTTGATAGGCCCAGACAAAAGCACCCGGCTTTTGTGGTCTTGATGGTCTCCACGAGCATGGGAGGAGAGGATCTACTGGACAGTGAGGGACTTCATATTGGGCTGCAAATGCTACATCCATGAAGTTAGTGGTGGTGCCGGAATCGACCAGGGTGTGTGCTGGAATCCCCTGTGGAAAACTCATGCCGCCAAGATCAAATGCCAAGGGGGTCTGGAATCTACGTCCACTGGGCATGACTTGAGGTTGGTGCATGCCTGACCCAGGGTCTCCCCTAGATCAGGCTCCAGGCATTTTCTGACAGGGTTTTCTGTGGTTGGGGAGCAGACACAGGGCCAATGCCCCTTGTTACTTCTTGGGGCATGAAGCAGCCATGTTCCCTCATTCCCCACAATACAAGCACAACCCCCCTCCATGCCATCTGTTGTACTCCGTCACCGACAGGCGGGGTCTGGCGGCGCCTAGGTCAATGGGCTTCTCCCACAAAGCCGGAGTCTCATGCCCGACAGGTACCACAGGAGTCTCCCGGGAGGCACAGTGACTTTTCCGTCTCTGCAAGGGGGCATTGATCCTGAAGCACAGATGAACCAGCACACTGAGGATCATTGGACAATCCACCCAAACCAGCTCATCCTGCAACTCCTCCAACAACCCATCCTGGAATGTGTCCATGAGGGCAGCCTTGTTCCAGGCTGAATCCTGGTTAAGCAGCCGGAACTCACTAACATATTTTTGCAGGGGTTGCCGTCCCTGCTTCAGTTCCTTTAGACGGCGGGCAGCAATCTGCATTTTGATGGAGTCCTCATACATAAGATGGAGGTGGTCACAAAACCCCCTAAAGTCATCCAACAAAGGGCTAGCCTGGACCAACAAAGGCATGGCCCAGTGAGCTGCAGAGACGGAGAGCAGGCTAATCATAAACCCCACTTTATCCCAGTCAGTGGGGAAATCTGCTCTTAAGCTAATAAATAACTGGCATTGTCCCAAGACGGCTGGAACCATGGCCTGGTTGCCATCAAACTTATCAGGCACAGCCACCAGGCATTTCCTTCAGAAAGCCAGCAGAGCCAGCTGTTGCTGAAGCTGAGCATTCTCTGCACAAAGCTGCTCAATCTAATTAGAGGTTTGTTTTGTTTGGGCAGGTAGCAAACTGTTCTGACCAAGGCTTCCTGAGACCGTAATTAAGCACATGCTTAGTCCAAACAACTCTTGTTTTATTTTGATGCTGGGAATTATGTTCATTCCCAGCCATAATGAGTCTCAAATAGTCTCTCGAGATAAGCACCCACATTTATCTCCTTTAAATTGCTGCCAACAACTAAAGTGCCAAATTAACTAAAAAAACAACTGAAATACAAAGTCCACACAGAGCTTCAAGGTTTAATCCAAACAGAGCGAATGACTTTGCTTCCTGCAAAGGTTTTTCTATCTTTGCACTTCTTTTATACCTTAGGGGAGGGGCAATCATCTCCATGCCTTACTCCCGAGTCGCCCCTTTTGTCTTAGCTACTCTTGCCTTCTAGCAGCTCTGCACACATGCGCACAGGGAACAGGCTCCTCTTGTTCCTCTGCCTCACTGCTGCCAGGCTCTGGAGGCTCTGGAGTCAGCACACAACTCCCAGATGGTCCTGGACCCATCTCTGCATCGGACACAGGACCCTCATCTGAGTCCTCTCCAGACTCCTGGACTGGTCCCTGTTCTTCCCCACTGTCCGATTCTACTGCTATCTGCACAGGCTGCTGGTGAACCACAACAGAGCCTGCTCAATACCACCTCTGGTCCTCTCCTACTTGGATTGCCCTGGCTCCAGAAATGGAATCTTCACATAAACTGGAGGAAGGGACCGTTGTGCATCCATTCTACCCAGCCGCAGAGCGGGGGAGGAAGTCCCACAGTAATAGACAAGGCCACAAGGGAGCTGGCATCGGTGGCAAGCAAACTCATAGCTGGGGAGGAGAAAATCCCAAAGGAATATTGGGACCTCAGGGGGGCATTCAGTGAGAGGGCTTCAGATGTGCTTCCACCCCATCGCCCCACAGACTACAGCATAGAGATCCCCCCCTGGGGTGAAACCCCCTAAGCCAAAGCTCTACTCGATGACCCCATGAGAGCTGGGTGAATTGGGAACCTTTATCAATAAAAACCTAAAACAGGGTTTCATTGAACTGTCTAGGCCATGAGTGGCTGTCCCGGTGTTGTTCTGTGAAAAAAAAGATGGCTCCTTTTGTCTCTGTGTGGATTATAAGGGCCTGAACACTGTGTGTGTGGAAAATGTTTATCCACTACCCTTAATGAAGGACATGTTGGCTCACCTAGCCAAAGGAAAAATTTTCACTAAGCTGGATTTGAGAGAAGCTTACTACAGAGTTAGAATTAAGGAAGGAGATGAATGGAAAACCACATCCAATTGCCCTTTGGGTTGTTTCCAGTTCAAAGTGCTCCCATTTGGATTACAAGGAGCCCCCACTGTGTTTATGCAACCGATAAATGAGGTGCTGAATGAACATCTTTACAAGGGGTTTTTGGTTTACCTGAATGATATAAAGTTGGTGCGATCAGTCGTGAAAAAAACTCAGGTCTGCTGAACTATATGCCAAATTATCAATTTCACCAAACAAAAGTTGACTATTTGGGTTACCGCATATTGCATGGGGAGATAGAAATGGACCAGGAGAAGGTTTGAGCAGTCGTGGAATGGGCTCCCCCATGTACCAGAAAGCAGTTGCAAAGTTTTCTAGGTTTTGCTAATTTCTATTGACAATTCATCCCTGTCTTTGCAAAAATTGCATTACCCATAACCAATCTCCTTAAGACAAAAGAAGAAGTTAAAGTCAAAGCCTAGCTGGCCCCTTGAGTGGTCCATGGTGTGCCAAGTAGCCTTTGAGAAATTGAAATTGTTGTTTGCAGCTGAACCTGTTCTTAAACATCCTGACATGGATGCCCCCTTTGTGGTCCAGGCCGATGCCAGTGATGTTGCTGTGGGGCAGTTCTACTACAAGCCAACGGTACTGGGGCTTTACAACCCTGTGCCTACACCTCCAGGAAACTAATTGAAACTGAAAGGAGATGGGCAATTTGGGAGAAGGAAGCATTTATGGTCTAATGGGCTTGGAGACATTTCCTAGAAGGGGAGAAATACCCATTTGAGGTATGGATGGATCGCAAAAACTTAGAGGCTTTAAAAAAAACCCTGAAAATTGTCACGCAAGCAAATTCATTGGGCACATTTTAATCGTTTTAATTTCTCATTGCTATACCTTCTTGGGGGAAACAACTTTATAGCAGATGCTTTATCTAGATTACCCCAGTATAATAACGCTTGGCAAGAAGTGATCCACCCGGTTGTCCCTTCCAAACAACTGGCTGCCCCAGTGGTTACCAGAGCCCAAGAGAAGGGGAACATTGATCTTCCTACTGATTTAACTGAACAGCTAAAAGGGCCATTAAAAACAGATGATTGGTTTTTTTCCCACTCAAACGAGTGTATTATTCGTGATGGCCTGGCATCGGTGGGTGCAAAGTTATATGTCCTCACAGTCTTATAAGTACCATTTTGCAACAGGCCCATGATTTGAAAGTCACTGGACATTTTGGGTTCGTGAAAACTTTACACCTAGTTAAACAGCCATTCTGGTGGCCTTCTTTGAAAAAGGACATAAAAGCCTACGTCACTAGTTGTCCTGTGTATGCTTCTGTGAAGAGGCCACCTGGCAAACTGGCTGGACTGCTCCAGAACGTTGCTAGGCCTAATGCTCCGTGGAAAGAAATATCCATGGATTTCATTGTTGAGCTGCCTGAGAGTGGAGGGAATAGTGTAATTTGGGTGATTACAGACTTGTTTTCCAAGCAAGTGCATTTTGTACCCTGCTCAAAGATTTCCTCTGCTAAAATGTTGGATAAACTGTTTATTCAACATGTGTATAGGTTACATGGTGTTCCTGAATGCATAATTGCAGATAGGGGGGTACAATTCGCTTCCCAATTCTGGAGAGAATTTCTCAAGTTATTAGGCTACATCCAAGGCCTAAGCTCCTCCCACCACCCTCAAACTAATGGGGGTGTGAATGAACTATGTATTCGAACAGTACCTCAGATGTTATGAAATTATCAGCAAGATAACTGGGCTGATTTACTGCATTTTACAGAAGTCACTTATAATAATTCCATCCATAGTAACGCTGGGTTTGTCCCATTCAAAGCAGCTTCTGGTCAGGACTTTGTGCCCATTCCAGAGCTTCCTCAGGAGAAACCCCAAACCCCTTCACTGGTGGAATGGTTTAAGAAGCTTCAGCTTATCTGGTCTGTCACTCGTAAAGCTCATCGAGCCCATAAGAAACAGGCAGACAAGAAAAGAGCTGTGCCGAAAGACTACCAAGGTGGAGATAGAGTTTTCTTGTCCACTAAGTATTTGCAGACCACACAGAAGTCAAAGAAATTGGGACCTAAATATGTAGGCCCTTTCCCCATTGTGCAGGTAGTAAACCCAGTCACGGTACAGTTAGAGCTGCCTAAAAACTTTAGAAGGATACACCCTGTGTTTCATGTTAGTTGCTGAAAACTGAACATACCTCCTCTCTTCAGCCAGACTGACCTGCCCCTCCTGTTCCCTTCCTCGTTGAAGGTGAACAGCATTTTGAGGTAAAAGAAATCTTAGATTCCAGTAAACATAGGGGGAGAATTCAGTATTTGGTAGCCTGGAAATATTTGCCTCCTTCTCAATCTGAATGGGTGAATGAGCGTGATGTCAAGGCCCTAAACTTGTACAACTGTTTCATTCCAAATACCCTGATAAGCCTTAATGTATTATTGGCAATGATCACATGTTTTCTTTTGTTCCTATTTTGCCTGTTTTCTACTATGTTTTGCTTTCCAGGGCTAAAGCCTCTACTGCAGGAGGGCCGAATGTCAGCCTGCATTATGCTTGCTGTCAGCTGCCATAGAAACGGGGAGGGGGGAAGTTTGGCATTTGGGAGGGAAGTTTGCTGGAGAGTGGAGTGTAAACCAAGTGTGTGGTGGATGCTCTCATGCTCACTGTGCAACTGCATGGACTTGTTTATGCTCAGCCAAGGTCAACCATCTTGGCATACCAGATGGGGGGAAAACACCTGAAGATGTACCCCACATGACACAGAGACTTCCGGTTTGAGCCTCTTTGGTAACAGATTGAAACCGCAACTCTGTGCGGTTTTGATCTGTGCTCACCACTGGAGCACCCCGGGCTGGATGGCTACGGGGTTAAGCCACCCCATAGAGGTGGTGAAGAGGGGGGAGCTGCCAGCAGGGTCGAGGAGAATCGCAC
>AZIM01006383.1:14558-25121 GCA_000516915.1 Ophiophagus hannah | reverse complement strand
ATCCTGGGAACCCTTTTTTTGAACTATTACCNNNNGGCAGACAGTACAGAATAATAAAAACAAGGACAAATAGTCTGAAAAACAGCTTCTATCCCAGAGCAGTAACTATACTGAATTTTATTGTATAGTGAAATATTAATGCAATATCAGGGGTTTTCAATTCAATTGTATAGAATGTGAAAGATGTGTGTTTGTGTTTTATTTTTATAGTTATAATGTACATTGAAGATGGCATTTAATTTTGTTGTATGAGGTGCAATGACAATAAACTGAACTAAACTAAAACTCTCCATTCTGGATCTCCCCTATTAAATGAAAGCACAGTTATTAAAATGCTGTATTGTTTACTTTTTATTTCATCACTATTTTTCCTGTTGGCCTTTAGAAGAAGAAACCATTGCTTTTCTAGAAGAGAAGATTATTACTCAAGAAGAGGAAGAGGAGATTCTTGTTGAGGAAGAGAAAGTTGCTGCCGCTGAGGAAGAGGAAGAGGAAGAGAAGATTCCTGCTGAGGAAGAGAAAGTTGCTGCCGCTGAGGAAGAGGAAGAGGAGATTCCTGTTAAAGACGAAAAAGTTGCTGCCGCTGAGGAAGAGGAAGAGGAAGAGAAGATTCCTGTTGAGGAAGAGAAAGTTGCTGCCGCTGAGGAAGAGGAAGAGAAGATTCCTGTTGAGGAAGAGAAAGTTGCTGCTGCTGAGGATGAGGAAGAGGAAGAGGAGAAGATTCCTGTTGAGGAAGAGAAAGTTGCTGCTGCTGAGGAAGAGGAAGAGAAGATTTCCAACGAGAAAGAGAAACCTGCTGCCCAGGAACAGGAAGAGAAGATATCTATTGAAGATGAGAAAAGTGCTGCTGCTCAGGAAGAGGAAGGTAAAGAGAAAGAGAAAATGGCTGCCCAGGAAGAAAAGGTTGCTGTTGAAGAACTGGGTGCAATTTTAGCCAATAAGGGCATTTCTTTGAGGGACAAAGAGCTGGAAGAGGCCTTGATAAAGTCAAAAGTAAATGGTTAGTATTTATATTTTGACTTTTGGTTCAGAGGTATTCAAATTGCTAGCAAGATAAATTACAAAGCAATTTTACATTCTCCCAAATTTGTTGGATTATGGCTCCCATCAGTGATGGGAAAGGGTACTTTAAATATAAAAACAGCCCTTCCCAACTGTTTTGTAATCCTAGTACTCCCAAAGTGATCTCTATTGCCATTTGAAAACAAATTTCTGGTTTTCAGTAATTTCATTTTTTGCTTTCATACTTTAAAAATCCAAAACAATAAAAAAGGAAACAGCTGAAATTTTCTATTCCAATTATATCAGACCACCAATGTCATGTCACTTGTGAAGCTCAGGGGCCACAAAAATAGAAATATAAATAAATGGCTATGTATGTTTGTACACACACACACACACACACACACACACACACACACACACAGAGGACTACTTCCTTCACCTAAAATCAGCCTGTCTTATCAGATTACCTAGGTAGAAATCATTTCTAGTGTTTCACTTTCAGGCAGAAAAAGGAGGAAAAGGAGTTGAAGCTATACTTTTCAATAATAGTGCTGGATCTCTATGGAGATCAATTTGGCCTCCTCCTAATTGCTTTCAGACAAAACTGTTTCTGAAGATATTTTAACTAGATTGGATAATTTGTGAATAGTTGTATTTATAAAAGATTTCTAAATTTCTTTTTATTGTCAGCCATTATAAATCACTGCAAAAACAACATTTTGCTGCTGTTACTTTTTTTCCCCCTTACAGTTGATGGGACAGTGAACCTCTGTGAATTTTTAAAGGCAGTTCATGAGATTCAAAGGTCACCTCCAGAAGGTAAGCTGAAAGACAACATACAAATATACTCGTGTTTTTTTCTAGACACACCCTTAAACTCTTTTTACATTTTTATGTTGCCTTTGATTCAAACAGCAAAGGGCTTTACGCTGCCTGTAAACTTTTTATTCCAAATATTGATTTTCTCCCTAGAATATGTTATGGCTCGATGACTACAGTAACACTTGTTTAAGTAGGCAAGCCATTGGAGGCTGACACAATGTTTTTCAGTTAAATCAATTCATGTAAGGAAGAAATCTACAGGCACATGTAAACTGGTCCCAAGTGTGCACTTGCATGATAAAATGTGAGCCATTTCATGAATATGAAAAAATGAGCCAAAACAACAATTATAGATTAAGGTGCCTGCAATGTTGTATGGGATTTGTGACTATTTTGACATGTAACAGGATATGTGAGTGGGAAGACCTATAACTTTTCCTTTCATATCATACTTCCTTGCACATTTCTGGGGTATTTCAACCTAACTCCATTAACCTCTAGCTGGACCTGGGATTAAAACTCAAAGAGGTAAGGTGGAAAAGTTTTCCTTCTTTCTTATAGCAGCCAAAGAGAATGAAGGCTTAGAAGAGCTACAAAGAGAGAGAGAAAACAGCTCCAATGATCTCCCAAATAATAGTAAATGGGTGGACAAAAGGTAGTAAAAATAAGGCTGATTAAAAAGGGGCAAGTTCAGAGAGGGAAATAACATGGAGTCCCCACATTCATGCACATATTCAGACTCACATAAACCAACAGTATTCTTTGTGGTAAATCTCAATCAAAAAGTGGAGCACACAGTACAGTAACGTTTCTTTAACCAGAATAATACATAAATAATAAAGCAAGAACAAGAATTCTACCCTAATCCATGACTGAGGAGAAAGCTAGATTTCCAAAGACATTTTAAGTCTTTAACATAATCAAAGCGGGAGCCCCATAGATTTCTGAGTGGATTCTGATTTGACTGATCTGTTTCTATAATTGATTTGTTTTCCTATCTATCCATCAAGTATATTCTCTTCATGCTGTGTGCCAGTTGAGCCCATATCTAGAGCCATAACACGAGGCTTGCTCTCATTCACTCATGCCTGATCATCTCCTGAATGTACATCGGGCTGCTCTTGAAGATTGTCACTGACTCAAATTACCCAACCTCAGGTACATCTTCTGAGCAAACCAATGCCTCATTTTTTCTCTCAAAAATTTATCATTCTGGGGAAAAAAAGCCTTGTGAAAGTAACCTACTATTCCAACAGAATTTGAAAATAAATACATCTTTTTTTGTAGTAAATAATGCTTTTAAAATAATGTATCAATTGTTTATGTTCCTGCACAAACACACACAAGCAAATAACTTTCATTTCCAAATTTTCTCAGTTCTTTCCCATTAACAATTGTGTTCAAAGTTTTCAGAATTTCATTAATTTTCATTTCCTCTGTAATTATCAGGAAATGCTATCTTTATTTTTCTTTTAAGAAACAGCAATTCTATCTTCTGAGTAGCTACAATCTGATCTGGTGTCAGAATCAGGACTGGAATCACAGTGAGCTCTGCTACCCTTAATGGGAGCTGTTCAGATGTAGAACATATGCAGTGTTTCACAAACGTTTTGTTTACAGTAAGCACTCTAAAAAGAAACGCTTCCTCATTTACAGAAGTACAAGCCAGAAGTCTCGAATAAAACATTAATAAGATGTTTTCTTTTATTGCTTTTTTCTTTTATATATATTTTTCTTTTACAGAAACTAAAGTTGATATTGAGAGCTTGGATGAAGTCTTGGAAGAAATGGGAATCTATTTAACCAACAGACAACTATACGAGGCATTTAAACACATTTCAATAGATGGTTGGTTCCTTAGCTCATTTAAACAGAGTAGTTGGTATCTAACCTTTGGTTTTTATTCCAAAAAATAATTCTTATGGTTTTACAAAAAGAGAAGACTTTAGAGGGTAGCTAAAGTACTTGTGACTCACCCAGGTAAACAACCAAATCCTTGCAAGAAAATGAAACAATTTATGCCTATTTGAGTATTTGCAATGTATATAATTCAGCCACTATCTTTAGGGGCTAAATGCAATCTTCTGAAAGGAAGTATGGAAACTCACAAAATGAAAATATCAATCCATAGTCCATTATGACTAAGGGGAGAAAATCATGATGGAGGACCATTTTACATTTATTTGCATGACAACTGTCAAGCTCCAAGTAAGGATTGTGAAAATATTCCTACAGACTAAGTTTGAATTTTATTTAAGAGTAGGTGAGTACAGAGGGGTCATTAATTCAATTCAAGAATTGCTTACTCTATCCTTCATCTTTTTGGTATAGTATCTATTATTGTTTCCTTGTTTTCATGTGGTCCTACATTTTTCAAGAGGCAACTAGACTTTTTGGTTTTTCTTTCAAGATTTTTCACTTCTTATCCAAGAAGCTTCTTCTGCTTCCTAACCCTAATCTCTTGAAAAAGCACCTTTGGGACAACCGTGACCTGGATGACTGAGGATCTCCAGAAACATTTATGGTGCTACACTTATTCCCAATTGTTCATTTCCATTTGGGAACAATAATGTGATTTACATTACCATATTGTTGAGTTCAGCTCAAGAATTTACTGCGTGCTAAAGTAGCACAGATCCTTTTCTATAAGGAACTATTTCTGTTTCTGCCTATCCTCTTCTTAGACACTTAGCAATTCGTATTAAAGCTGAACTAAACTTTATTCTTTCCCATCTCAAACATGTAGGTCTACTTTCACCTCTCTCCTTCTCTTCACTCCGTTTTATTGTTCTCACCTGAAACTGAAGATTGAAACTCAGTTGATTGAACATAGAATAATAGAGTTAGAAGGGTTCTAAGAGGTCTAATCCCATCCCCTGGTCAAGCAAGAGATCTTATATCATTTCAGAAAAATGGTTATCCACTCTTCTTTTGGAAGGCTTCAGTGATGAAACATCCACAACTTCTGAAGGCAACTTATTCCATTGGTTAATTGCTGTCACCTTTAGAAAAGTTGTCCTTAGTTCTAAGTTGCTTCTCACCTTGGTTAGTTTCCAACCATTGTTGCTTGTCTTGCCTTTTGGTGCTTTGATCTTAGAATTCAATCCAGGACTGTTTCATTTTATCCCTTCTTTCGGTTTCTCTGTTGCAGATGATGGGATGGTGGACAAGAACACATTCATGAGAAGTGTAAATGCCATTTTGAATAACCAGAAAAAAGGTAAGCTGAAGCATTAAACTGAATGAAGAATCATAACAGTACAGACATATTAATATTTTTTGCGTGACCATTTCAATTAAAACAAATAATAATTTTTATGATACATGAGTCTAAAATTTCAGGGATCATGTTGAAGACTGGAAGCAGGAAACAAGTTATCTATACCCAAACTATATTTCACTTTCTAATTTTCCACAAAGTTATTGTTTCTCTTTTCCCTGTGCGGGCTCTTTAAAGAACCCGCAAGAAGTTGAAATTAGAATCAAAAGGATGAGAGGAAAAAAGTAGTTTTGTTCTCACGCTGGCTTACTTTGTGTTTAAAATGCTTCTGTACTATGAATGTTCCAGTGTTATAGGCAACATGAAATTGGCAAGAATCAGACAACCCTCTCAGGCTGCATGTTCTAACTCCCCAAATACCCACAATCATGATGCCCCTGGCAAAATAGCTAACTTTTAGTTTCATTATTGTTTTGCGTTTCAGAGAAGCAATAGAGGTATCAAATTTTTGCCCCTAAGTTCTGCAAAATCCACAACAAATACAAAAGTGCTTTAAGTTGTTGCCATTGACTATACAGAAATATTGTGTTTGTTAACATTTCTAAGTCAGCCCTCTCCCAGACAACTCTGGGCAATGAACATTGCAAGCAAACCAATACAGTTAGGACAAATTGCAATTTATGCAATAGGATTTCTTTTAAAGCCTATTATGCTGTCCTCAGTCAAGATAAGTAAAAGTCTTCAAAGTGTTCTAATCTGCTTGTGAAAAGCCAGGAAGATGGAGCTGCATTTACCTCTGTGAGGCAGAGATTTATAAAGTGGGATGCAGAATCAGGTGGCCAGATTCTATTCTGCCACGCCATTGTCTGAAATAACCTGGTGCTATACCATGTATGTTTTAAAACTAAAGACCAGCATTTTAAACTGGTCTCAAGAGCCTGCTGGTAACCAATGTAAAATGAGTGTTACCACATTGGTGCTGTCAATTCAGCAGTACTCTAGTCCCTTTGCTTTGTACCAGCTATGGCCTCTGGATCTTCTCCAAAGGCAGTTCCGTGAAGAACACATTGCAGTAATCCATCTATGCTGCCTAAATTACATCCCAAACAAGTCCCTAAATCAAAGTATGTTTTATAATTCTCCAGGTAAAAAAAGGGGGGGATTGCCTCTACCATACTAATGGGATTTTTGGGGAAGGAGCTAGAAAATACCAAACACATGTTCTTCTTATCCTTTATCATAGTTTCTTCAGTGTCTATATTGTTGCAATTGCAGCTAATTGAAATGGCTCAGATAAAGAGGAAATTCTTGATGCCTTTCCTAGAAGAGAAAGAATATGGGCTAATTACTCCTGTGGGGTTCAATAATGGGCAAATAATGTAAAATTCATTTCAGTAGTTGATTTGACTTAGAAAAACAATCCAGGTCTGATTTAGAAAATAAATCTGATCCAATTTGAGTGTCAAGCTCACTTTTTAAAATAGGTCAATTTGATTTGTGTTTGTAAATCAATTAGGAAGTTATTTCTTTAGGTATAGAAGAGCATCAAAACTACCCAGATCAATTTGGAGACATGCAATTCAATTCAGTTCTTTGAACTAACTTTATAATTCAATCCAGAAAGCCAAAGATTTGACTGAGTTGCTTGATTCATGCCGTTGTCACTGTACAATTCCATTATTGCAATGTGATCTATCTTTTAAGACCTAGAAAGCTTCAATAAGGGGCGTGGGTAGGGGCACCCACTGGTGATCAGCAGACTTCCATGTGCAATTCAAGGTGCTGGTTATTACCTGTTCTGTTTCAGGTTTCAAATTCATATACAAACAGTTGCTAAGTGAAAATAGAACTTACCCAAGGTTGAGTAGATCACTTGCAGACTAGAAAAGGAATATAAATCAAAACAGAGACTCTGGGAAAGGCAGTTTGCCTGGGTAGTTTTGCTTTCAACAGAAACATGTGGGGGGGGGAGTCAAAATCTAATCCAAAATTGAGAGAGCCAAGTCAGATTTATCAGCCAGTCCAAAGGTTTGCATTTCAAGATTCATGAGCAGAATGCACAGGAATGACATAGCAGAGCAAGAGATCAGATAGTTGTTTCCAACACAGAAGCACACATCAGGGCTGCCTTCTTAAATCAGGCTGTAGCCAGCTGTCTTTAATTAAGCGAACTACTGAACTACTTCCTTGCTTGGCAAGGAATCCCCCTGAGTATCTTTGCTCTGCTCTGTGCTCAGTTCACTGAGTCCAGGAGCTTGGAAACTATACTTCACCAACGGGCTGCTCCGGCTATTCCAATGGTCCTTGTATTTGATCAGCCTGGGGTGATTTCTGGCTGGGAGGCTTCTGAAATTGACATTCCATTGGTTCAGCTGGAGCAGCTTTGTCAGAATCTGAATCCTGGGGCACATCATCATCTATACAACTTTACGTGGTACAGGACCAAGTTACTCTCTCATGGTTTCTGCCCAACCAGTACAAACTGGGAGAATTTATATGCTCTGTGTCCTATTGATTAAACAGTGCCATCTATCAGGACCCAGAAAACCTGCTTTCTCTGTATCTGCTCTCTGGAATGAGATTGATGTGGCTTAGATCCTGCTGATGTTCGGGAAGGCCTTGAAGACCTAGCTGTTCTCCCAGATCTTGTCAGAGGTCTTGGAGTAGGGTGGATGGAATCTCTAGGACCTGCTTTTTGTTTATGTTTCTATACTGACTGGCTAGATCCCCTCTTGTTTGTTTCTATTGTGTTTTGTTTGTTTGTTTCTATCCTGCCTTCATTTTGTTTGCAATATTAAGAGCTGCCCAGGGCTGATTTGGAGTTGGGAGGCATCCAAATTGAATTGAAATAAATAAATGGAAATTGCATTGAAATGGTGCAAGAATCAATAGCAAAATTTATGGGAATATGTTTAATTAAATTAATGACATTATTTGGGATTCAATACATGCCCACAAAATATTTCTCTTCTAACAGACAAACGAGTAGATGTCGATACATTGGCCTCCGTCCTAGCAAATATGGGCCTTTACCTATCAGACCAAGTGATTAAGGAGGCTCTAAAAAGGACAACCTTTAACAGTGAGTGGCAGACATATAGAGAAGCCAATGTCTCATCCCCTTTCTAAGCTTCCAGCGTGCATAAGCGCACCAACATGCCCATCGCCCCTGTCCTAATGTCCCCTTTTATTTGTACCCATTTCATGTAATCATAATCATGTTCTAATTATATCTGTTATCTAATACATGCTTGACAAATAAATAATAAAAATAAATCATCTTATCTTTTCTCCCATGTAGAAAAGCAGCATGCAAATAATTATCTTGAACCTTTAAGAAACCCACAAAAAGAGGAAAATTAATCAACTCTTAACCTACTGTTTTCATATCTCTGATCCACTGTCTAGCCAGGGTTATTCTGAAATGTTATAAAAACATGGGGGGAAATGGGCGGATTTTATTTGGTATATAATTTGAACCTTAATGCTGTATACCAGCTATCTAGAATTTTTCTGGGTTATTTCTGGGTTAACCAACGTAGTGAAAAGCTTCACTCACCAGCAACCAGTTCAGGGAATCAACATACATTTTAAAGAACAGGTGGAATTTCTATTAGAATATTGTGACTGCCATCTTGAGTTATTTTACCAAACCCTGCAGACACTCTTACTCCTACTCAACTATCCATACTGAAAGGTAGTGTCCCCAGTATTTTTATGCTGCTGACATATTGATAGAGAGCAATGAAATTTTCCAGAGAAGAAAGGAGCTGTAAACAAAATGAGATTAATGTTGAAATGATTATCAATTATTAAGATACAAACAACTTCCTGGGAGCATTTATACTATCTATTTTTTAAAAATTTTTTATAGAGGATATGACTGTGAATTTGAAGGACTTTATGTGGGCTGTTGATGACCTCCTCAGTAGTCAAGGTGAGTTTTAAGTCTTTCTGGAAATAATGAGAAGGCAACAGATAAATATTGAAATGAAGTTTGGAGTTCTTATAAGTCAAACAGATGCATTAGGGCTAAAGCCTGTTTGATTATGATAGAGGAGCCAACTGTAGAAAAGGACATTAAAAAAAAATAACTTCATGGGGACTGCAGGTATCTTAAGATAACCAAAGTGAGTCAGATAAAAAAAAGGCAAAAAAGTCTTATGTAGACATGCTAGGGACAAACCTACTGAGCTGCTGACTTAGCAGATGAAAGATTTACTGTTGATAGTAAAGAAAAAGGAAAGGGGAAAAAAGATTCCCTTGAATCATGGGAACACTTCCATTCATGAACACTTCCATGTAGGGTTTGGGGCAAAAATACAGAAGTGGCTTGCCTTTTTTTTTCTTTGTAATGAATTATATTTCCCTTGATTTTTCTTATTGTCTCTAATGAGATCAGACCACGTTTCTTTTTTGTGATTTACCGGGTTTGGCTAGATATAGCTAGGCAGAGAGAGGCCTTGGTTAAAATTTTAGCTCAATATAACCTTATTGCCCAGTTTTCTGCATTGTTGTTACATCAGTTCTCCATCTGCAAAGTTGGGATGATAAATATTGCTATGATAAAATGAACAGCTACTGGGATTATTTCTGAAATAATAGATTATTTCTGGAAAAATTAATGCTAATTACTGTTTTTAACTAAAGAAGAACTAGAGGATATTAGCAGCTCGGACAATACCTTGGGAAATACAGACACCTCCCTAACCACAGAAGAAGAGCAGGGTATGTTGAAGATGACTAAGTTTAATGGTAAAAGTATCTTGTTGTTATGAACTCATTAGACAAATGTAATTGCCATTTTTTAAAACTCATCTTCCCCCCAAAATTATATTATTATGTTGCATAGAAAGTCTAGGTGTTTAATCATTCATAGATTTTGGTAATATGCCATATTTGTTTACCATTCTAATGGAATTAAGAGACCAAGTTATTCTCAGATTCCAACTATGGTCCAATATGGTGCTTGCTCTATACCTTCTACAGAGCAGAATATTGTGAGTAAATATGTTCTAGCCAGTATCACTCTCATTTTCAAAACTTCTTCAGGAAGCTTTATGAAACAGCTAGTGAGCTTCCAGAAATCAATATTAATTACATCAGTGTAAGTCTTTAAGAATGTACCTGGATAAACTATTATTATTAAGTTGTGGTGATTTACATAAATCTCAAATTTCCTGATGATCTCACCCAGCAGTTTCATCTCAATCACAGAAAATGCCGGTGACAGAACAAATCTCTGAGAAACTTCATACAACAGTTAACCAAACACATAATACTACTTTTTAAGACTCTGGAGTGAACCACTGCAATTCAAATACTCTTTATCTCTAAACTACTCAGGTGATCTAGAGCAGTGGTCGCCAACCGGTAGGTCACGGTCCACTGGTGGTCCATGAGAAAATTTTGGTGGGCTGCAGCATTCTGAAGACCAGATGGCTGGCGGGGAGGTGGGGCAATCCTGCAGTCTCCCTAGCAAACCCATGTCATGGCTGCTGCCTCCTGCCTCAGCA
>AZIM01006379.1:16698-29423 GCA_000516915.1 Ophiophagus hannah | reverse complement strand
GTGCCATCCTGGATGAGCTGCACTACCTGAGCCACTTGTGTGGGTTGTAGACTCTGTCTCACACTACCACTAGAGTGAAAACACCGCCAGCATTCAAAAGTGACCAAACCATCAGCCAGAAAGCATAGGAACTGAGAAGTAGTCTGTGGTCACCACCTGCAGAACCACTCCTTTATTGGGGATGTCTTGCTAACTGCCTATGCTTTCCACCTGTTGTCTATTCCATTNGTTCCCTTTATTTTTTTGAGCAGTGTATTACTAACAATATCCTTAGTAGTCATCCTTGAGGTAGGAAAAGAAAAGGTTAGTTTTTCAACTGTGACTATCCAAAGATAAAGGCAAGAGAAAGGTGATATCGTAAACTGCTTTCCTTAGGAAAAAATCTAATTTATCCATTACTTTGTCATACTTGGTCAAAGTATGTTTCAGAATTATAAAGAATCTATGAAAAAAATGTCCAAAATTTGTTTTCATTATACATTAGAATATATAATTAAAATATAATAAAATAATTGTGGGTGTTTGTTTCAAGACAATGAAAAGCCAAAAGCCAAAAGCCAAATCATTATATATATTTATTAATAAGCATTGTTTGAACTTCTTTGATAATTATCTAATGATGACTACTTAGGTTTATTTTCTCCAATAGTAACATTTGCAAATCATACTAATTTGTTAAATTACATTGATGAAATACAGTTAATAGGATGCCTCCCCATCTGTTTAATGATTTATCTATTGCCCAATAAAGAATTATAATAGTGGCATAGTGGCACATATTGCAGTGCACTCAGTGATCTGAGATTCTGCTGTCTTTGAATCAATGAGAGTTTATTTATTTATTAGAAAATGTATATTGCCTCCTATTTGTACATGGCGCCTCAAGGCAGCTTACAGAAATACAAAAAACATCATATATAAAAAATAAAACCAATAAAAGATAATCAAATAATAAATAATATGATATAATGCCCCCCCATCCCTCATCCTGTGACAACACATCACACAAGCCATTTAATGGGTCTATTCTGCTGAGTTCCCCAGGCTCACTGGCAGAACCAGGTCTTCAGCACTTCCAGAAGAGTGTTAGAGTGGGGGCCATTCTAATCTCTGGGGGAATGATATTCCAGAGAGATGGAGCCACCACAAAGAAGGTTCTTCTTCTGGGTCCCACCAAGTATATCTCCCTAGGGGTTGGGATCTGCAATATTCCTCGCCTCCCTGCACTACTGGGTCAGAGAGATGTGACTGCCAAGAGACAGTCCCTCAAATAACCTAGTCCCAAGGGCTTTAAAGGTGACAACCAGCACCTTGAATTGTACTCAGAAGCAAATCAGCAACCAATGCAACTCCTGCAGGAGAGGTAATAAGAAGATGGCAGACCACAGCCTCCTTAAAGTGCTGGGGCACTACCCCCTACTGTAGGGAAGTATTAATCACGGCCAGAGTCCACCAGCATATCACCTCCCTGGATGCTTTCACAAGCTAGGAGGGACATAGGTCTAAAACACAAGTGCTTGCCTGCATATTCCCTAGGATCCTGGCCACTTCCTCAGGAGCAACAGGGTCAATCTGTTCCCAGATAACAGGGCAAGAACCTGCTTTGGGGGCTTCCACCAGACTGGCATCTAACTGGGAATGAAGTTCAGTGATTTTGTCTTCCAAAAAATCCGCAAATGCCTCAGCACATCCCTTCAGGTGGATCTCAATCTCCTCCTTCTCTAAGAGGAGGTGGCACTTGCAATGTTCCAGAGTTCCAGTGCACTTGCATGCTTCTCCACTTGTTCCTCATAGAGAACCAGGAAAAGGAATGCTAAATATCTTAAAAAAGCAGACTTATATTTGATTTAGCTTTAGAAATTCTACTGATTTGTTTATGGTCATCATCAGTGTTTCATTATCTGGAATAATAGGCGCAAAAGGATTCCAATCTCCTTTCAGCATGCTTGAAATACATGTCATTTAGCATGATATTAATGTAAAGGCATTGTCACTTACTTGTTATGCAAAATTTCATTCGCTAGTAGTTACTTTTGGATTGCAAAAATTTTAATTTTCTTTGTAAAGACATTCTATATGTTTTTCCTTAACCCTATATCAGGCATTTCTGACTTCATATTGTTTTGAAATCTGGAAAGAATGCTTGACATGCACGTAACTCAGACTGAGTCTGAACAAGTTACAATCTACTTCCTTAGCCATAAATTATCTCACACTGCTAGTAATTGAAGATGGCTATCTTACAGAAAACTTATCTGTGAAAACTGCTGGGTGGAGCCATCCCATTATAAGTTACTGAAGACATTTTCAAACAAAAGCATTCCACTAACTATCCAACATGTATTTAAATGACATCTGAATTGTTTTCATTAGTTTAAACTAGTCTCTGTAAAAAATAAAACAGATGGACTGAAGAACTTTCATATAGGTCTCAAAATACACAAAGCTGCTTTTATTAACACATTTTATAAACAAAGCTTTCATACATGATTACCCATTCAAAAATAGCAATCTCAATTTTTAAACTGCTATTTTGCAGGGAGTTTTTCAATTAATTTACTTCACTTGATAAAGATTATTTAATTATATAAACCATTTTATATATGTAGTTTATACTTGATATATGTTTTAAATGAATTATTAGTGTTAGGCGGCTATAATAAAGTTATATAAATGAAAAAAATATATCCATCCTCCTATCCAATACTGCAAATCATTCAAAAAAGAACATTTCAAAACTACTTGATGTTTATGAAGTCAGCCTCTGTTACACATCTGTAAGTACTTTATGTTACTTTATTTTAAATTTGTGACATAAGGAACAGAAACAGGAAGGCAGATTAAAACGAAAGTATGTATGCCAAATAACCGTTAACTATACTTTTCACATATTCTAATCATATTCTATGAATTTTCAATTGAAAATTATTAGTTCTCAATTGAAGACATCCATTCCAACTATAATTTTGGGAGACAGGCAAGCTTGTTTATTATTTCATCTTGAGGGTTAATTTTAAACTATCCAGCTACACAGGCCAAAACTCAAACAGGCTTGTGTATGGAACAAATACTATAGGTATTCTGAATCCTGCTCCAGAAACTCTTCCAATCTTCAGGAGTAACTGCAAAATAACTATAATGTTAACGTTTTAATCTAATTCTCTATTACCTCTTTAAAGCTCAATCAACTTAATTCAAAAATTCTAGTCCCCTAGCAAGACAAGCAATGTATTCATTAGCATAATAAGCATGACTTTTTTTCTTATAAGATGCACATATTTCACATTTTATGAAGAGTCTTCAGTGAGCCTTACAGTTTAAGATTCAACCACATAACAACACCGACTGTGGTGACATACTCCACATTATCATTACAGGAATAATATATTGAGCTATGAAAGAATTTTAGCAATTACAATCACTCAAGTAATCTGTGATTATGATTTGCCACATGCATTTGCTGCTCTAGTGAGAATAAAACATTTAAACTTTTAAAAATAACTTGCAGGATGCTTATTATTATTATTGGTATTAACTTAAATATTAAGAACATTTTATATATACACAATATGGTAATTTGCATTAAATCATCAGTTTTCAAGAAACATAAAAGCATCATTACTGTATGTGTAATGTCATATGATTTCATTTTTAATATATATAAAAGAAATTATTTCACTATAGCATGACAGTAATGTATAAGTGAGATATTTCCTCTGCTCTAAAGAACTTGAATCCTGAATTTTTAGATTAGTAAGGACAAATGGAAAGAAATCACAAATGAATGTGTATGAAAGTGTGTTCAAACTTTTGAAGTGGGTCTGAAGGGGGGGGGCAGGGAAAAATTGTTTTAGAAAAGTATTTCAGACATAAAATGAAGGAAAAGAAAACCAGCACATTAGAAACTTTTAAGAGGATAACAAGGCTTCTAGACAGTTCCTGTATTATTATTACATAATGCAGCTCCAAAGCAATTTTTCCCTAGCTAGACTTTGAGATGAATGGATCACAACTCCCATCATGCTGGTCAATGATGATAATGGTTATAGTCCTATTCATCTGCAGGATACCAGATTAGGAAACACAGTAGGGTTTTTTTTTTCAGCCTAAAATATACCTAACCTCATAGATTCTTACTGTTCTTCAATCTAACCTAATTACAATTTTGTTGCCATAAACATTGAGATAACACAATCAACATATACCCACAAACATGATAAAAAACTCAATCTCAGCTTCAGTGGAAAGTAAATACTCTTTATTCATTTTATCCCTACTGTAATTCACAGAACCAATACTACTATCACATTTTATTTATAAAAAAAACTTTAAATATTCATGTCTTTAAAATGATACTGCACTAAAGTATATTATATGAATGTAAAGACCTGCTTCTGAAAAAAATAGAAAGCAAAATGAAGAACATAGAGATGTCTTAGATCCAAGACCAAACTCTCATGAATTTAGCATCAGTATTTTAGAAATGAACTTGCCAGACCGCTGCTTTTAGTAACAAAACTACCATATGCTTTCTCTGAGGGGAAAATTACTACTAACAACTAGCTATGCAGTCCTTTATAGGAAGAATTATTTCTCCACAGATTACTTTGTGTTTTTTCAAAATTAAGGCAACTTGAGTTTTGAAAATTTGCTTCAAAACAAATTTGGGGACTTCTGATTCAGACAACATTAGCGCATAATACATTTTATGTTTTTGTTGCACTGCACTCCAACAATTACTGCCAAGTAGTTACTGCCAAACTGGAAACAACTGACCTATACATAAACAGCAACTCATCCAGGCTAGGTGTGGCAACCGCTGGAAGTGCAAAATAAGGCAGCTGTCTCTGATAACCAAAGGCCAAGATTAAAACTTTTGAACTACATTTTACTGAAATGCAAGCCCCAAATATATGCCCAGCTAGCAAAACAATAATGATACTAAGGATGGTGCCTCTGGAGTTCTTTAGGATTCAAAAAAGAAAGGGGGGGGGACAGTTAATATTAGAATAAATTTGGACAAGAGAAGAGACAGATAAAACCCCAAATAAAGACTGTCTAGAACAGACTCTCTAAATCTGATATGCTCCAGATATACTCGACTGTGATCTTGATGCTGCACCCAATAGACGTGCTGGCTGTGGGTGATGGGACTTCTCTAATCACACACATCCGGGGGTGCCTTAAGTCAGAGGTAGTGACTTAACGAGTTTTTTCGAAGTGTGGTGTGCATGTTAGAACACTATTAAGAGAAAAGTGCGGAGAGTAAGAGGGGTGGGAAGGAGACACTATCCAGACAGACATCTCAGGTAGGAAATCAAAGTCCACATTTACCTGTTCCCCGTCCCAGCGGGTGAGCCGTACTGTGCAGAAGAGTCCATAACAAAATATGCTTAGGAATCCAGCTCATTGTATCTCCCTCCACCCCGAGGCGGCCTGCAGACACGGGATAAGAAACAGCCTGGCCGAGATAACTCTGGGGGACGAGGGGGAGCGGGCGGAACTCGGGGCGAGGGTGGAAAAGGACGAAGCGGCTCTGAAGCAAGCGCGGGATGAAGAAAAAAAAAAGAGGCCCCAGCCGAGGCAGCGTGAGTAGCTGCGGCTTGGGTACTTCTGACGTGCGTTTGCGAGTCGCTCCCTTTCTCTAGCTGTAGGGGAAACAGGAAATCTTAAAAAGTTCGCGAACAGCTGGGCAGGACTTTCTTAACTCTTACAGTAGTTCCTTTTCTGCCCCTCCCTCTTCCCAGCTTCTCCCCCTCCCTGCCCGTTTCACTATGAAGCCTCTTCAGCCCGCTCTGCATGTCAATCATCGGCCTTAGGCCGACCTCCTTTGACTCAAGCCCTTACTCCACGAGCTGAAAAAAAGAAAAAGAACAAGAAAAGAAATGTATGAAAAACCCTGCCTGGAGGTTAACCCGCGACTTGGTTCATAAAGGCGTTTTCCCCAATCATCTCGCTCACGCTTTTCTCTCTCCGACTCAGGAGCGCGCAGATCGCTACACGCCCAGGCTCTAAACCCTGTTATTAGTTCTCATATCCGTAATACATTTTCGTATTGCGCCATACGTGATACAAAAGAGAACAGCCGAAAGCTCCCACCCTAACACGTATTTCCGGAGCTCAGTATTTGCTCGGTTCAAAATGGTTTGCATCAAGGTATGTTGACCACAGATGCTATTTAGCCTAATCTGCAAGCAGTTTTCCATATTATTTTACTTTATGCCCTGTATCTAATACTAGCAGGGTACTCGTGCTTCGCTACGAAACTATGTGACCGGGCAAGTTTTTGGGGAGGAAAATAGGGGGGGGGGTGCCTCTGCCTACCAGCATCCATGGTATTCATCTGGCTAGCATCCTGTCAGTGTGTGAGAGAGAGTTTAGGGCTGTTTGGAAACTGAAACAGTATTAGCTGTGTGAGCAAGAGGGAGATAGCAAGGAGCCTGGGCATGGCTTAGCTCAACTGCAGTTGGAACAGATTTCTTTTCAAGTGGGGAGAGGGAGTAGAACTCCTTAGCATCAGAATGTGTTAATAATAATATAGGAAATACTAATGCACTGATGGTCATTTCGAAAAATCCTTTCTTAGTGAGCACCTAGAAGCCAAGAGGAACATACTGATATTTCAAGTTTGTAGGCTTTATGGTTCTGGAGATTTTGTGATGATGTGTGAGTAGTATTTCGGTTTTATATATAGAGAGAGATTTGTAAACCAAGTTAAAAGTGTAGCAACACAATAAAGTTAACATGTCTGTATAGTTATTTAACTTAATTTAATAAAATAAATGTTACAAATGTTGACCAAACTTGGTTACCTATTGTAATAAACCTGATGGTAAAAGAAATAGAAGCACCTTTCATTTCCATGTATGTGCTTTGGAAATGCATCTGTGAACTAGTAAAGTCTTCAAGTCATGCGCCATTTCCTGGTATTTTACAGTCACAGCCATTTAGTTTACTTAGCCACCACACAATACAGAAATAGCTTGCTATTGCCCTTTTCAGGGACTTTTTTATCTTTCAAGTCTAGACTATATCCCTATTTCCTAGTGTCCCTCATCAAAATGTTAAACAAAACTGAACCTGTTGCACTTTTATTGTTCTCTTTTTGCTTCTCCTCCTGCAGACATTTCATTATTAGATTAGATAATATTTACTTACATTCTCTACTGTAGCAAGATTTGACTTTGCCCAGGTTTTGAGATGACTCAAGATAGCTTAGCTTTCAATATATATAATTCAGATAGTCAGTGGCTGTTTACCTACTGATTCACTTACAATTTTTGTTATGCTTCCTTATGAGGCAAATATAGACATGAAGCATAGTACAGTCTTTATTTACAAGTGTTACTGACTGCCAGTGTGGTTTATGATTAAAGTGTTGGGTTAGGGCCAGACAGGCCCAGGATCAAGTATACTCTCAATTGTTAAACTCACAGATTGTTCCACATTTTGTTCACTGCAACACATGGATCTATGCATTAAAGCTGGCCTAATGTGTCTTTTTAGTTAATTGTTAAAAGGAGTGCTGAGTGCCATGAAGCGATGTTTTGGGACGGATGGATGGAAAGACAGAAAAAAGATTGACTAGAACTCATACTACATTATGTTGAGGGTTCACTAGTGCATTAGTCAGAATAAGTTGTTCTATGTTTAACGTTATCCTTGAGCTAGTAATAAAGTGGTTGAGGACCAAAGCTAAATCTAGAAATGGCTAGTGTAAATCAATAGTTCTCAGATCCAGAGAAGCATACAATATAATATAAATTATACTTCACTTAAATTGGGTGTCAGCAACCCGCGGCTCTGGAGCTCTTTGGGCCCTCTGCTGTGGCTCCTTGTTGGGTGATCCCACCGCTAGCTGGCCCCATACCTCACCCTAGCCTCCCAGGTAAGATCCCCAACAAGAATTTTAAATCAATGTGCTGTTGTATCATCTTTTCCAACCATGTATGTATTTTTGTCCAATTTTTTTTGCTTCTACACATGTCCACTACATATGGTAATATGATCCAAGTATCTGGTGACACTTTCAACATTTAGATATCACTTCATATTGTATCACTGCTAAAGGCAAAAAAGTGATTGTGTGTATATTTATAACACAAATTAGAACCCCAGTTCTTCCATTTGTTTTTGTAAGCAGGATTGACTTAAAGTATTTTGTTCTCTGAGAAAATGGCATTTTCTGATTTAAAGCAAAATACACAGCAATGAAAACTAACTGAAAACCCCATTGTTTTCTATCAATCAGTGCTTACATCTGATAATCACATCAAGTTGGAAGAAATCCCTTTAATACCTAGCTGCATACTGTATTATCTTTTCCATTGGTTTATATCTTGTGCAAGGCCTATTTTTCTTGTATGCCCAAAATAGGAAAATTGTGAAATGTGGTAGAATTCAAATATTTTACTTATTAATAAATAAATAGTATTAGTTTATTTGAAGTCTTACTGTATTTAGAGAAAATCTACCTTGGTTTTGCAGCTCTTTGAAGGGCCACTTTCCTTTGATATTGACCTTTGAAACAGATGGCTGAATCACTTCATTGGGTGGTAATGGGATCAAATGATCATTCCTTGTTGAGACAGATCAGCCCCACCTTGATTCTGGGACAACAGTCCTTCTGAAAGCAATTTGTTGCATCTAGACACAATTGTTTTGTACGGCAAAGCACCTCATAAAAAGAGATTCTTGCAGACCTAACATTTATAGCAAAATGTCTGCAGCTAGAAAACATTTATCAAACTAATTGTATTAAAATTTAGCTCTCTGCAAAAAGCTGGGTTTCAGTGTTCCCTGGAACGTTCTGTTTTATTCCTCAGCTGCATTGATGGAGCCATTCCATGTGTGCTTTGTTTTGTTTTTTTTTTCAGAAATTTTGAATCATAAACAGTTTTATGATATATCAGATACAGAAATCATTAATTGCATTCCAGATGCAGTCAGTTCTAAAGAACATTAAGAAATGTTGGAATGTTCCAAGAATTGAAAATAACATTTTGAATATTCTGGATTTTAAACTACCCTAGTTTGTTTTCCTTTACGGGATAAAATTCAGTGCAAATAATTTAACAATAATAAACCATTAACTTGTACTCAGAATGTTTCTGTAATTGGTATGAATTACCAATTCTGTTTTTGTAGAAACAAATGTTTAATGATATGAATTAGAAAAGGGAATTATTTTTCAACATTTATCACATTTACATACTATCTTGTCATGCCAAAGTTTATGGGCTCATTCTTCATTTTATTCTCACATAAACAGCTTTCTGATATAGGCTGGTATGAGACAAAGATGCTAGTCCAAAACATTTAGTGAGTTCCATATTTGAGTGGGGACTTGAGCTAGAGTTTCCCTAGTCCTAATCTGGCAGTCTAACTACTACATTACAATGCTTTCCAATGTATGTGTCAGCTACATAATCTATCATAAAGAAACTAGCTTTCCATGAGAAGCAAATTGAACTCAGTACAGTAACAAAAGCTTTATGATGTGAATCCAAAGTATTCATCTATAGAGGAAATAGCCTGCAGCATCTCTGCAAGTCACTTCCATTTTATTCTTAATTAGTGAGACTTCATAAAGAAGATTTTGTCTAGTTCCACATAGTATTTAAAGAGAGTATGAGATGGTAATTAAGTAAATTGGCAGAGTGGAAAAAAGTTGTATAATGAAGGGTTAAAATAGCTGAATAGATTTAGTGGAGAAAAGTAGGTGTAGAATGAAAAACAAGAAAGTATTCTTCTGTCACACAAAGAGTGACAAATATTTGTTTTCTAGTGCCCAATCAGTGACTTTGAAACACTTTAATAATAGAACAGTTAAAATTAAACATTCGCCAATGTCAAATGGTAGGAAATGTTTAATTGATGAATTGATGTGGTTTAATTTCTGCTTTTCTGCCAAAAAATCAAACATATATATGTAAAAAAAAGCCTCAAAAAGAATATATTTGGGTCTTTAAAAGTCAAAGGTAAAGTTAGACATCTCTAAGAAAGGAGTTCTGCTATTGAGATGACACTATAGTAGCTTTTCCATTGTTTGCTTTCATGCAACTCCTAAAACAGGGGTCTCCAAACTTGGCAACTTTAAGAGTTGTGGATTTCAACTCCCAGAAGTTGAAGTCCACAAGTCTTAAAGTTGCCAAGTTTGGAGATCTCTGTCCTAAAGCAACTAATTTCTGTGAGTCTGTAAGAATTACAACAAATACAACTGCTCATGCCATTGTACAAGATCACAAGCATGCTTTTTAAGTTGCCGATAAACAAGTTTAGTCCAATACACTACATATCTCTCTATCAAGATGCAGACCTAATTATATTTATAAGTCTAAGCACAGTGATAGATTATGAATGCAAATGGGATAATGTTTGTCATCACAAATGGAAAAGCTTAGGGTGCTTGTACGTCAATTACTATCTACTTGGGGAATAAATACCACAGTGGTAACATAAGAATTTCAGTTGAGTCTCCAAGATACATCAGGTATATTGACTTTCTGCATCTGTATTCCTAGCTAGCAATAACTTATCACCCAGTCATGAACCCAGAATCTAGCCCATCTCTTTTCATAATATATAAATCCAATATACCTTCCTTATTCCTGAATTTTGCAGTTATAGAATCATTCAAATGGGAATATTTTCTCCAGAGTAAGTTACATTTCTGTTGGCTTTAGTGTGACATCTTTGAGGTGGTGCTTTAATTTGCTGTGTGATATAATTAATATTCCAAAACCAATACCTAATTCTACAGGTGCGGTTTTGCTATTAATTTCTAGTATGAGACAAAATACTGATCACATTTCAATGGCTTGTGAACAAAGCTTTTTTGGGGGGCCATGAACAAGCAGAATTTAGACCTGGCCACTCAACTCTAGATATTTTACTATTATATCTAATTGAGAAATATAGTACAAGATCTTAAGTTCTTGTGGCATTTTCTTACTTCCAAAACTCAGCATTTGACTCAACTTGAAGATCTCTCCTCTGGGGAAACCTAAGGGGATTGAGCACTGACATGGACTGTTGTTCCTAAAACAGAAATTATATCAAGTTGTTAGAATCAGAATGATCTACATTTTACAAGGTCTGATTTCAGACCCAATTCCTATACTGGATTGGATACTGGATGAAGACAGAATCATTTTAGCTCCCTGTCTATTGAATTTATATGTCAACTGGTTAGCAAAGTAACTCTCAGATCCAAACTTCCATCTGTCTAGAATTGCAGGTATGGATGTTATGCTGTTGATGCTTCATGCTATTGTCTAAAGGTCCCAATTGGAATCTTAGATACACAATCAAATCCTAGTGCACTAAGACAGTGAAAAAGATCTAGTCTGAAGCTTCCACATTAATGGTCTTCAATAAAACATTCTGGAAGCTTTGTTAAGGCAGGAAATTGAGCAGATGAGGGTATTCAAATAGTTACATGTTGCTTTTCAAGACTCAGGGTTATGAAACACAAATACCAGTGTGGTGGTTGCACAGGTTCAAAAATGTTGTTCAGCCATCCTAAGATTCTTCAATACAAAATGTAGAGGCTATATCCCTACAGCTCTCAAATTATTCACAGCAAAATCCCTGGCTCAACTGCTCTTTGGTTCCCAGCTAGGCCCCTGCCTAAATTACACACAGATGTAAATTGTGCAAACCAAGTTTACAAAAGCAGTATTCCAAGCCCCAAAATGCATATCTAATGCAATTTTGAGATTAGAAACTGGTCAGATGAGGATTGAGGTTAGAACATGGTTTATTATAATTTAATAATTAGTGGTTTAAAAGCCATTATTTTCCAGTTGGGCTGAATCCATTCCCTCTTTTCTCTGACAAGTCTTTGGATTCAAGCAGTACCTAAAAACCTTCTGTCACCTGACATTCCCCTTGACTCCATATATTTTCTTGATTTCCCTCAGGCTAGAATAATTAATAAAGTATTTTTAGACAGTGGATGAAAGAAGACTCAGCCAAAATTCGGTCCAGCCATGTCAGGTAGAAACCAACCAACTACATAAATTACCTGCAGCCCAACAAAAGTTCTTCTTCAGAACCAGTCTACCCCCCCCCCATTTAATGAAAACCACAATATTAGATGAACTTGCTCAGGTTACTTGCTGCACTGCTTCTATTACAATAATATCTATTATTAGAATCTTAATCATAGAATCATCTTCCCTCTTTTGCCTGAAGAATTTCATGTTAATTTCCTCTTATGAGATAAGATTTATCATCCCTAATGTAGCAAAGTTCCTGTTCTCTGACTGCCACATGTGACTAACATTCTCATACCAGATTCACTTCTGTTATGTAAGAATTAAATATTGATTTCCATCATTTTACTACCTTATTTAATAATTACTGTGGGCAATTACATTCATTGTATATTCACACAAATATTCCCCCCCATCTTTTTATGATTATGTGGATGTGGGGCTGTTTTTAGCTATATTTTATTGTTCCTAAAGCAGACATTGTATCTGGATTCTAGGAACAGAGTAAGATTTATCCGCAGAGTCTAATTTCATTATGTTTTATCTGGTCCTTTGTGATTGGTCTCATTCGAGACAACGATGAATCCACATACAAACAGGAGGTTGTACAACTTGCCTTGTAGTGTAACTGGAACGATCTGGAACTCAACACACTCAAAACTGTAGAAATGGTGGTAGACTTTAGGAGAAACCCTCCCATACTACCACCTCTTACAATACTAGACA
>AZIM01006377.1:0-10443 GCA_000516915.1 Ophiophagus hannah | reverse complement strand
CATCAGGCACTGGACCCAGCTGTTTCTCCTCTTCCCCATCAGCCACCTCCAAACCTTGGGGCTGTTGACTCTCCATCTGAAGGCTGATGGATGGCCCAGGCTCCACCTCTCTCTCTCTCTCTCTGACAGCTCTATTTCTTCTTCCCCCTCGGAGCTCTCAGGTTGCCTTGATGCTGATCTTGACTCCCATACCTCCTCCTCATCTGATTTGGCTGCTGGAGGGGCCAATGGCCGGCAGGCCACAACATAAGCAATATCCCAATAGGGAAACTGTAGAAGAGCCATGAGTGAACAGCCCAACCAAAGAACCCCTAAGACTGCCCCCACCCACACAGACAGGCAAGCCACCAGAATATAAATTGACAGCAAACAGTTCTTACTAGCACTGATGATGTTACCTAGAGTAATGAAATATTTGCAAGAAAGCAAGCAAGCTCAGACAGCACCAAGGACCTCTCATTTCAACCCTGAGCTACAAATATTCTCCTTCATTATGTGGATCTTTTAAGGCAGATACCTACATAAATTATCCATCTCTCAACCGTCCCTGATTTCTCATTCCTGTGATAACCTCTTTTAGATGACAAAGGATCTAACTGGACTCTTGGTTGCTTTTATATGAAGAGTTGATGTAGATGCGAATTTAGATTATCTGTCTTTGATTCCCTAATACCTTTTATTGACACGGAAGTGAGATCATGGTAGATTGAACTGCAGTCTCCATCTCAGTATATATTCTGATCACAAATTCTTACAACCAGATCTTCAGAGAAAGCTAAATGAATACGGAAGCCTCTACTTCCATATACTGTATCTCCTTCATGTAGAAGCCTTCTGGAGCCCCAGTTGGCCAAGAAAATTTGGCTAGTGGGGTCCAGGAGAAGAGCCTTCTCTATCCCTGCCCTCTGGAATATCTTGTCACTGGAGATGAGATCTGCCCTCCATTCTTCTGGCCTTCCTGAAGGGCCTTAAAACTTGGCCAGTGGGCTTGAGCATCAATGGGGGCATGCTATACTAGAAGTGGTTGGTTGACTGAGAGACAAGATCTCAAGATCCCATCTCCTGTACCATGCACTTGGTTTTTAACTTTATTTAACTAACTTAATGCTAACACATAAAGAACGGTTGCAGGAATTGGTATGTTTAGTTTAATGAAAAGGGGTAGGGGTGAAATGCAGTGTTGCAATATTTGAGGGGCTGCCACAAAGAGGGGGTCAATTTATTTTCCAAAGTATATGAAGGCAGGACAAGAACCAATGAATGGGAACTAATCAAGGAGAGAACCAACCTTAGAGCTAACAAGAAATTTCCAGACAGTTAGAACAGTTATTCAGCCAGAATGACTTACTTCCCAAAGTTGTGGGTGCTTCATCACTGGAGACTTTAAAGAACAACAACCACCATTTGTCGGAAATGGTATAGGGTTTCCTGCCTGAGCAGGAGGTTGGACTAGAAGACCTCCAGGGTCCCTCCCAACTCTCTTATTCTGTTAATTGCTGTTAATGTTAATGCTTTTAATATTTTTATATTTATGCCACTATAAACTGCCCAGAGTCACTTTGGATAGTGAAACAGGCTGCATAAGTAAACAAATAGGGTTGTTGAGGAAAGGCTGAACATGTGTCATCATGAATTACACTTAGTACTCTTTTGTGGACACACAAGTGACTGGGGGGGGGTAATATTTTTCTTACTTTATTTGTCTAATCTATACATTAATCAAACACAACCCTTTAGGGGAGCATTTGGGGACAAGAGAAAATCATACTCCGCCACACAGAGATTAACTGGGTTTCACTGCGATTATTTGCTTCTAAATTTTCTAGCTTTTTTTAATTCTTTTATATATTATTTCCTAGGAGTTTGTTGTAACTCTGTAAAGTCTTTGAGATTGGGATTGGGACTGGAATGGAATGTTAGTCTGGAAATGCAAGAGGGAGGGACTCTTTCTTAGAGACAGCAGAGCTTGGAAAGTTTAGGCAGCAAGAAGAGGGTTGAAATGGCTTCTCCCCAGCAATTCCCAGTGTATCTACAGCTATGCAAATAGTTGCTTTACTCTGGCAGAATTCTGTCTATAGGTGAAGAACAATAAAGAATTTCTCAAATGTAACTTCATATGTCATTCCTGGTTCTTTGCACCTGACAGGAGAGGCATATAAATCAGAGTAGAGAAAATCAATAAATAGGAATTAACTTATCTTGACACGTTTGCCCTTGGGAATATCATCTGAATTGGTTATTAAATGCAATGTACAAATAAGATGGGTTGCCCACAGGATTAAACTAACAGTGCAGAAAAAGCATTTCAATATTTCTCATTGTGGATAAACCGCCATGCCTAGGGCAGGACTAGAACTCAAAATCTCCTGGTGATTGACCAGCACCTTAACTACCCCAAGAAGTTGAGTAGCAAAGGGCTATTTCTAACAGGCTCACGTCTGATTTTAAAATAAGCAGAGGCTGAACTATACTCTCAAGTTCTACCCTAATATGAAATAGAGACATCCATGTGGTGAGAGGGAATATCCAAAAATAAAGCAATGGTTCTAAGCCCTGCCCCTTTTGTTTTACTTGTGTTGTGTGAAAAAGTGATAGGACTTTAATGATGCAGCCACAAACACTATATTGACTTTTTTGACCTCCCACCAAGAGTAAATACTCCAATTTATAAATCTAATCCTTTCTCTGGGCCTGAGACTGTTTCTGTCATCATGAAGTTCCTTGGAAGGTTCCTCAGCTCAGAATTCGAAATGCCCAACTGCTTTCCCCATAAAAATCTTAATCTTCCCTTCTTCAAACAAATAAAACATAAATGAAAATGAGAAACAAATACTCCAATACAAAGTAGTGCTTCCCGTTGTGAACACCCAATGGAGTAATCAACAATGGGGGAAAAAAAGAACTTAAAATCAATTAATAATGCCAAGATTAGTATTACAAGGGAGAGAAATCCAATCTTTTATTTAACTTAAATTCCTTTTATGCTGCAGATGTCTCTCCAATATTAATAGTGTTTAAACATAAATCCTTCCCTCCATGTAGCAAACATAATTGTGCACGCCACATGCAAACGATTTGAGCTGCTTTGACTAGCAGCCTTAAGCCATGGCATTGCTAATCCTAATGCCTGATGCCACAATGTGAGTTTTATTACTGTGCATAAAATGAAAAGAGGAAGGGGGGGGTGAATCTTCCTGGCAGGATTACAAGTTGTAGCAACCACCTCTGTGGAAGGAGGCAGGGAAGAGATGGGTTTATATTGCTGAAAGAACATTCAGAAATGAAAGAATCCTGACATTTGTCAGAAATGGTGTAGGGCAGGGGTNGGAGTTGAAGTCCACAAGTTTTAAACTTGTCAATACTTGTTAATAACCCTTGGTGTAGGGTCTCCTGCTTGGGTGGGGGGTGGACTAGATGACCTACAAGGTCCCTTCCAACTCTGTTAATCTGTTAAACATTAGAATTGTCAATTTGGAAGAGCCTGTTTGGCCTACATATTGGCCAATCATCAGGAGATTGTGTGTTCTAGTCCCTCCCTGCGTCTGAAAGCCGATTCGGTAACTTTGGACCACCAGTCACTCCATCTGAGCCCAACTCACCTCACAGGATTGTTGTTGTGGGGAAAATAGGAGGATGGAGAAGGATTATGTGTTACCTGCCTTGAGTTGTTAATAAAATAATAAAGGTGGAATAAAGAAATCTAATAAATAATAAATAAATAATATGGCTGGAGTGATCTTGGTATCCACTTCCACTACACAAGGATATATCAAACACAGAGTTTCTTAGCATATGCTGTACTAAATTTACTAAATGTATTACTACACATTTTTTTATTTATTGGGGAGAACTAAAAAGTAGAGAATTGTCAGAAGTAGCTAAAGAAATGGGGTTGTTATTGCTGAAAGAGGTTTTTCCCCCACTTATGATTAGGAACACCCAATATAGCAGCCAACAGCTTTCCATCCTCATATGGACAGCAATCTTTTCTATTTCCCAAAGGAATTAACAGTTGCTCTCACACTCAGAACACTTTCTTTTTGATGAGCAATCGCCAAGTCGGCTGGCAGATTTTTCAAACTTTGGCAGAGAGAAAGAAGTGCGCTGGGTAACCGTTAACGTTTAACTCATTCCCTTCAAAATACATGTTTACTTTAAGTGCTGAAAGGACATTTGCCAGAACAATCATGTGTTCAGGGGGATGGAGAACATTTTGTCTCCTGAATTCAGAATGGAGAGGTGTGTTATAATGTTCCTTCTTCGCTAGGACAGCAGCAGCAGCAAAAATGACAGCCGTGCTCTTCCATCAATCTGGTGGCTAATCCAGGAATATTTTAACACAGAGGTCCCCAACCTTTCCAGCTTGGTGGGGGTGGGGAGAGAGGGGATTGTTCCATGTGAGCAGCAGGTGTGAGGGCAAGTGCCTGCTGCTTGTGCAAATGAAGCTGTGCATGCGAGTGTGAGCGCCCATGACTTGTGCAAATGGAGCTGCCCGAATACACACGCTCACCTGCCACTTGCATGGCCTGGTTCCGAATGGGTCGTGGCCCGGTAATGGGCTGCGGCCCAGGGGTTGGGGACCCCTGTTTTAAGATACTTCAGGAAAACAAAATGGTCACCATCACAATAAAGACTTGTTGTTATATTATTTATAGCCAGATTCACACATTCACTAAAGCATGGCTTTGTTTAATCATGTTTTATCATATTGTGTCTATAACTGACAAAACCTTAAATAAAAATGTAGACATCGGTACAGCTGACTTCATGCTGGAAGATGCCGTTATTTGGAGTCCAAAGGCCACATTGGAATAGGAAAGTTTTGAGGGCTACACTCCTCAAAATAGATTCGGTGGTGGAAAAAGCCTAACTTGATATAATTCCATTTTCATTTAATTAATTATTTCTCATGTGGCTAACAATGACAATTTTTTGTAATATTCCAAGTTACAGTTGGAACAAATTATAATCCATGCAGAGTTATCTGGAGTTGGTGGCCTCTAAATTCTGTCTGTCTGTCTATCCCTCCAACCATCGACACCAACTTCTGGAAAGGATCTCTGCACCATATCCAAATTTGGGAAGCCTCATAGAACCTTTGAGGCTAAAGTTGTGCACTTGGATACTAAGTTCAATCCACACAAAAAACGTATTATGGCTTGGGAGTATATGCGAACTCTGCACTAACCGGATGAAGAAAGGATAATCTGTGTGGCATGCTCATCCTACGTTTGCAGTGTCTCAGAAAGATTTCCCTGCCTATCAAAGCACGCAACTCCGTTTAAAATATTGCTATCTATCCCTGAGCAACATCTTGATCTATATTATAAATTCTTCCTATACCAAGAGTGAATGCAGAGCACAAGCAGCTGTATAGATCAGCATGTTCCATGATACACTAGCTCTACACAGTCCTTTGCATCTAGGATTCTTTACGGAAAACACATTTTCTTGCTTCAGTGGGAAGATGTGATTCAAAGGGGACTCTGTTTAATTTCGTCATCAAAGCAGAACCGCTAAGTGAAGGGGTGTACCTCTTTTATTTATTGGATCAAAGGCGCCATCTCTCCACTTTGTCCTCCTCTTGGCTAATAGGTAGAAATTATTTGCTAGGAAATGGCTGGTCATAGTGCCTCATGTCCTCATCCCTGCTTGACACTTTTAAGAAATCAGCCACATTGTCTGGAACACTTTGCTTCAAGCAGCGAGTCAAATAATGCTGCTGTCAATGGCCAGAGCCAAGCACCAGCACGAATTATGCCTGCTTTGCATATCCACGTGTTTACACATATTTGATATTTTGGGGCACTTCGGTGTCTTGTATAAAGTCTGTTTTTCTGGGAAATCTATAACAGGGAACAAACTGTTCCTGCTGATTATGTGCTAACTGCCTGCTTTTATTGCTGCTGACTTTTGTGTCCAGTTTACTTCTCTATGTTAATTGAATTGATAGAAGTTCCCTTTGTAGAAAAGTTACCACCTTACTCAAGTAGCCCATGAGAGTAAAATAGATTATGTGAAATTGTGAAGTTCCATTATGATAAATCAGGTGCTTAAAGAATCAACACATACTTCTTGTAGTACCCACAACTTTAGTGTGTGTGTCTTTTAATGACCCCATAACATACATCGGGGTGGAATCGGGGCAACTGAATGGAGCTGAGTGTTTACTGGCCAGATGCTCTTCCTGTCGCTAATGAAGAGTTCGCAGCAGATAATCACTTATTGTGCTCAGAGAGAGAAATATCTGCCACTACCTAGGATTGAACTCACAGCCTCCTGGTTGTGAGGTGATAGCTCCACCTCTGGGCCACTGCACCACTCTGTAGTACCCATAACTCAGGGGAGGGGGAACATCTCCTCAAAATATTGCATTATCAGCTTGCTTAAATTTAATCAAACTGAGATCATTTCATGTGCTAAGTCTAAACTTGACTTGTGACAGATGAACCTCAGTTTGCTCAACTTCAGGAGTCTAGACCAAAACTCTAAAACAGGGATAGGTAGACTTTCTCTTGAGGGATATCCACATAGGGGCACAGAATGAATGTGACACAAGTTAATAGCAGATAGCACTGGAGCAAAAGTGACATCCTTAACTCTGTAAATATCAGCTTAATTTTCTTATCACAGACATCAGATTTGAGTATAGCAGAAGTGTTATAGTCCAGTAGTGGGCAAAGAAAGATCATAATTTATCAGGAAGATATCAAAGTGATTGATAGTCTTCACCTTTTAGGATCGACAATCAATGGTAAGCAATCCAACAACCATGAAATACTTGCTCTACTTTGTAGACTAGCACTTTGTAGAGCAGCCTTGAAAACCTTGGAAAAGTTATCTATGGAGATTCTCAGTCATCCAGATCATGGTAGTCTCAAAGGTGTTATTTTTTTTCCTCAAAAGGCAACTGGACTATGTTTTTCCCTTGAGGAAGAAGATGTTTCACTTCTTATTCAAGAAGCTTCATCGGTTCTGTCTTCTTTTGGACTTCAATTCTGTCTTTTTCCTCAAGGAAAAAAACATTTCTTCCTCAGGGAAAAAACATAGCCCAGTAGTCTTGGAAAAGATTGCTTATATTAATGTGTTATAATCACAGGTGGTATTCAGCAGATTCTGACCATTCAGCGTAGCGGAAACTTTGAGTAGTTTGGAGAACTGGCAAATACNNNNTCTGACTGGCCCCGCCCCCATCTATACTCTGTCTTCTGAATCCCAGCTGATTGGCTGGGTCTTCTTTTGCTGCCCTGCACAGGAGACCGGAGCTGGAAAGCAGGTTAGTGGGGGTGGGGAAGGAATGGGGATTTTGCAATATCCTTCCCCTGTCATGCCCACCAAGCCACATCATGCCCACCAAGTCACAGCCACACAACTGGTAGTAAAAAGTTTTGAATCCCATCACTGGTTATAATCTGTTGACAACAGCTGGATTGTACAAGCAATGGTTTTCACTGTGACACTGTGACTATTTGAGCAGGGGTTGGACTAGAACATGGGTGTCAAAGTCATGGTGTCACATTATCATCATATGACATATCACAACTTTTTTCCCCACATAGAGCTGGGGTGGCCCTGGCCTGCACGTGATGCATCCAGCCCATGGGCTTCCATTTTGACCCCCCTGGACTAGAAGATCCCTTCCAATTCTGTTATTCTCTATTCTCTACTCTATGGATTTTGAAGAAACAAAATAGAAAATGTTAGTTTTAAAAATTTTAAAAATTTGGTGTGGAAGAAGACTTCTCAAAATACCATAGATACCCAAGAAAAAAAGCAAAATAATCAGAATTCTCAATGGAGGCACATATAATCAGGCTCAAATGATCATACTTTGGACACATTATGTGAGAACTTAGTTCTCACTGTTGGGAAAGGAGGAAGGGAAGAAAAGAAAAATGTGGCCAAATTAGATGGACTTGATTATGATGACAATAGGTGTACTGTTGGAAGACCTGAAAAGGCACAATGGGAACAGATCATCCTGAAGAAGTTTTGCCTATATAATTGCTGAGTCAATATGCCACATAATCAATCAACTACCAGGGGAAGTCATACTATCTAGATTTATAGTTCAAGAAATGCAAATAATGTAAATTTCCACTAAAAGGCAGGCTAAACCATTCTCTTCCTTTATCCTTAATTTGGTGTTCATTACATCAATGTGCATACTTGTGAAGTTATGGGAATAGTTCCAAAGGAATTTAGGGTAGCTTCTTACAGAATTTGAGCCATCTTGGTTTGAGACCCGAGCACTGCGCTATGGGATGAGCTCCCATTTCTTACCTCAGCTCCTGCCCATCTAGCAATTTGAAAGCATGCACATGCAAGTAGATCAATAGGTACCATTTCAGTGGGAAGGTAGCAGCGTTCCATATATCTTTAGCATACCATGCTGGTCATATGACCACAGAAAATGTCTTTATGCTGGCTCCTTTGGCCAAGAAACAGAGATGGCACCACACCTTAGAGCCAGACACAACTGGACATGGAAACCTTTACGTTTACTTAGTACCACCAGTACAGTGTTCTGATGAATAGCCACATTCCCATACAGCCAATTCATGTCACAAAGTGCCTTTCTGAATGAACTTTGAGAAGGTTTAGAACTGACTGATGGCTTTTAAGTGGCTCCTTTTCACTGCCAAACCACTATCTTTTTTTGTGATTATTTCAGGAGCATAATACAAATAAAGTCCTCCATACAGTACGCCAGCCCTCCACCTTCAAAGCAGTTCCTTTGTTGCTTTTCCTCAAAAGCTATTAAGATAAAAGGAAGGGTTTTTTCCTCCCCGAACATCCTTTTATGCAGCTATATTTTATCATCTATTGTGGGCATGGTCACATAGATTTTGAATCTGTCCAAGAGTTGCTCTGCTGACCCTCAAATGTCAAACAGATAGAAGGGGCTGAAGTCCAAATTGATTACTTCATAGATCCTCACAATAGCTAGCTACATGCTTGCTTTACACACACACACACACACACACACAATTATGTCTGCCATAAAGCATGGAAGAATAAAAAGAGGGCAAATGTTGAACTTTCAGTGGTAGCAAAGAGCAGGCATTTGGCATAAAACAGAATAAAAATAAAAATGTTCCAAGTCACTAGAAGAGAAATAAAAATGGGGGAGTGGGTTCCAGAATATACCTTGAGGTTTTCATTTTCTCCCTTGCATGAGACGTAACTGAGAACCAACATGGTATAGTGCTTTCAGTTTTAGACTAGAATTAAAGAGATCTGTATTCAAATTCCTACTTGAAACATCCAAATTCTATATTGGAGAAGGATTCCTATAAATAATAAAATGTTAATAAATGCTTATTAAATGTGAGGCCACTCTTTCTAATAGTGTTGCCGCTTTGAGGTTAGAATACCTTGTATACACTGCTTTGAGCTTTCAGAGAAGTGTGATGAGTAAAATAAAGCATTAATACAGTGGCATGTAGGGACGCGATGGCTCAGTGGCTAAGACGCTGAGCTTGTCGATGAGAAAGATTTGCAGTTCAGCAGTTCGAATCCCTAGCACCGCATAATGGAGTGAGCTCCCGTTAATTGTCTCAGCTTCTGCCAACCTAGCAGTTCGAAAGCATGTAAAAATGCAAGCAGAAAAATAGGGACCACTTTGATGGGAAGGTAACAGCGTTCCATGTACCTTCGGTGTTTAGTCATTCCAGCCACATGACCATGGAGACATCTTTGAATAGTGCTGACTCTTCAGCTTTGTAACGGAAAGGAGCACCACCCCCTAGAGCCGGAAATGACTAGTACGTATGTGCGAGGGGAATCTTTACCTTTACAGTGGCATGTAAAGATTTGGGTACCCCTGGAAAAATTATATGCGTCCATGGATTCTTAAATGCCCCAAAACTGACACAATCTTTACATATTATGAATTTAAACATAAATACTTTCTGCACAATCTCTGCTATTTTTATCATTTATGCACAGTTGTTTATAGATGAAAAATAAAACAATAATCATTATGGCAGATGCAAAAATACTGGACAACTTTTCAGCTAATTCAGTATTCTTCGGTCTTTTTTAACAGTAAAGTTGACCTATGATTTGGTGGGGAACATAATTACAGAAATATACAAAAACTCTGAACTTTCTAACTTTCATATTGTAACTGTTGTAATCTGTCTACTTTCAGCACCACAGGATGTTCCTCATAACTATCTGAGCATTTGAAAATGAAGGTGAATTTCCTTGTCTCAAGTGGAGAAAACTATTCTGAGAATCTCTAAATAGTTCCAGCTAGCAATTTAGCTGTGAGAAACACAGTTAACCAATAAGATGGAACTACTGAAATCAGGAAAAAAAATCTTGTGTGTGTGTGTGTGTGTGTGTGTGTTTTCTTAAGTTTTCGCGGGTATGGTATATGTATGGTATTCAGCTTTGCTCAGGGATTTTCCCACGTCATTATAGTTGTGCTTTTTT
>AZIM01006375.1:42827-56134 GCA_000516915.1 Ophiophagus hannah | reverse complement strand
GAGAGCACCAAGGACCCCTCATGTCAATCCTGACCTACAACTATTCTCCTTCGTTGGTACTGAAAAAGTAATTTTAGGACCATTTTTCACATGTGAAGACCGTTGCAGCATTCATGCAATCAAAATTTGGACGGATCACATTTGTGACGGTTGCCATGTCCTGGGGTCGTGTAATCCCCTTTTGTGACCTCCTGACAAGCCAAGTCATTGAGGGAAGCCAGATTCACTTAACATACTTAACAGCTGCAATGATTCACTTAAGCCAGAAAGGTCATAAAATGGGGCAAAACTCACTTAACAGACCTTCTTGCTTAGCAGCCGAAATGTTGGGGCTCAAGTTGAGGACTATCTGTAATAAATCTGCTTTCAGCAAATACAGACCAACTGAGCAAAGATGACAATACGTTAAAAAAAAAAAAAATGGAGCGCCGGCTGCATGTTAAATTTTCTGCCGAGAGAACCGTAGGCCCAATAATGGACATATCTGCAGATGATGGAAAAGCCTATTTTTTTTTTAATGACACTGGAATCACCCGCATCAGAGTGGAGTCGGGGGTGATCGAATGGAGCCGAGTGTTTACTGGCTGGACACCCTTCCCGACGCCTACATGGAGTTCACAGCAGATATTTTCTCTTTGCGCCAAAAGAAATAAGTATCTGCCGCTACGTAGGATCAAACTCTGCTTAATGGAAAAGGCTATCCGTCTTTTTTAAAATTCCGTGTTACACTTTTAATTTAAAAAATATATATATTAAAATGTTCAGATACCTAATTCCTTCTGTTGCTACCTAACACTGCAGTGGTTTTCTGAACAGATTTGCTAAAAAGAACATTGAAAAAAAAGGAAACCAGCACAGCATATCTTGAAATAAAACACCAAACCATAAATTTCGTTTAGGAAAAAAGGGGATAATTCCAACAGCCAGAAATATCCGCAAACATCTAAGGCTAGAGCCACATCCTTTCCCGAGACTCAGAGTACACTAGCCTGACTCAAAAAAAAAAAAAAGTTTCAACAAACTGACATATTATTAAATGATGGTCATTGGTATGCTTGTCATCCTGTGGGAGTGTAACAGCAGCATATCAAGAAGCTCAGGTTTGTGGCTTTAAACAGGAGGTCTGAGGGCAAATTGATGGCAAGAACGTAGTCAAAATTTAGTCCCAAAGCAGCAGTCAAATAAAATGCCCATCCAACGGCACTGGCAGTGTTTCTCAAGAGCAAGTGGGGGAAATATCCCATGTTTCCAGCAGAAATGTCTAGTGACAAAGAGAACATGAAGCCCCCAACACCTCCCACATTGGTCCCACCACATCAGGGGTGTCCAAACTTTTTGCAAGGACGGCCAGATTTGGTGAGGTGAAAATGTGTGGGGGCCAACCATTCATCCTGACATTCACGGGAACCGCTGTGCGGTTGAGTAACAGGCTGAGCCAGCGGGGAGAAGAAGCTGCGGGTCACTCAACATTTGAAAACGGGCCGCAATTGGTCCCTGGGTCAGACTTTGGACATGCCTGCACCACATCATTCAACAGTGCACTCTCAAGAGAGATGCTGCCAGCCGTGGCTCCTTGCCACGCTTCCCATATGCGCTCCCCTCCCAAGGCGCAATCTGGTCACTTGACGAAGCTGTTCCGAGGTTTGCCGTATGTGAACTGAGATGTTTCCGGGTGGGTCACCCCCAGCAAGAGGCCTTGGCCATTAAACCTCTGAAAAACTGCAGGCACTCGAAAGACACAAGGGGATTCAACGGCAGTGGAGACATCAGGATAGCAGCGTCATACTTTATTTAAAGTAAACCCATGTTAAAAACAAAGTTAAAATGAAAAAAGTGGTACCTGAAAAATAAATTATTTTTTTTTTGATATAAAACAAAATCAATAACTTAAAAACACGCTAAATATACAAAAAAAGTTGTCTTAAGCATATATACTGTACAGTACGGGGAAACCGATTAAAAGCCTTCCGTTGCACAGACAGACGGCTTTATAAAAACAAAAAGAAAAAAGAAAAAAAAGGGGGAGGGTTGGAAAAACTTACACCAGTTATAAGGGAAGCCAAGCAAGACTAAAGAAAACAAAGGTGGGGGGGAGAGGTGTTGTGATCTGTATTTTATTGAAGCTAAGGCCAAACTCCCACTTGGTGAGACGGCACCAGTCCTGCCAGAAGTGCGGATCAAAGAAAAATGTGCCTCAACTTTTCCCCTTCGATTCTTCTGAAATGGTCTCGTGGAAAAAAAAAAAAGAGGTCCCCTTTGTTGTGAAGGGATTTAAATTAAATTTTAAAAAAACGATCAAAACAAGAGAGCAAAACTGGGCAGAGAGTTTGCAGAACTCAATACACAATTAAGCAGAGAGAGACTCGGTGGCAGTTATACTGTCATTAGGGTTTCGCTACCGGTCTGACAAAAATAGGAGGGAAATTTCAGTTCATACTACATTTAAAAAAAATTAAAAATTCCCATCTCGCCCTCCCAAGAAAACTCACCCACCTCCCATAAAATCTGCCCTTGGGAAGTGGGCTGTGGGAAGGAAAGGGAAGGCAGCCGAGCAGATTCAACACAAGCCAGTCACTGTGTGATGCTGGGTGTCCCCGCTGAACTGTGTGTTTTCTGTTTATTTTTAAATCATGCACTGGGAAAATAACACAACTAACTTATTCTCAGATTGGGTAATTCCATTAGATGAGAATGCTACAAGTAAGCAGCCAAACAGTATAATGTTGTCTGATTTTAAATTTTAAAAAATTGGAATTGAACTAAAATAGCCAGTGATTGTTATAACCTGCACATTACAATGAACACCCTCATATATATATATATANTATATATATATAAATAGAATACAGATCAGAAAACCCATGAACTTTCAAATGCAAGGGACAAGAAAGCTCCACACTTTTATTTGATGTTTGACTCCCTAAATTTGCCACAAGCGCACTATCTTGGGGGGGAAAATGTTCCTTCAAGAGGATTCTCAAGTTAAGTAGTGTGACTCAGCTGTCATCACAGAAACACAGCCAAGAATTAAATGTTTGGTAGAAAACCTAAATTGTGTTTAATACGCTGGAAAACAAAGTGGGCCACGTTTAATGTCAGAATGCGTTACTCTCAGCAAATTTATTTCTAGTCAAAAGGGAGGTACTTATCCTCACAAAGCAGTGGATCTGTCAGTATGAGAACTGCAAAATTTACTCATTGTGAGTCGAACTTGGCAGACCAAGGCCGTCGTTCTTTTTCACTCAGGAAGGGAAAACTTGTACTGGCTTATGAGAGCAAACATTGAAAACCATTAAACATTTGGGTGAAGGGGAACAATCTTGGATTTAGAAAAACAAAGTAATTTTGGATTCCGACAAATTGCAAATTTATTTCTGCAATTTATAGGCAATTGTTTCTCTCCCTCTCTACCAAAGTGTAATACAAATCTAATCAGATTTTTAAAAAAAAAAAAAATTCAAACCTACTCCTATCAAGAAGATATACATTTGTAGATGGAGCTTTAAAGAACGGGGACAAAAAAATAAGACATCCCGCCGAATCCACAAAAGGGCTTGCACTGCTAAATGACCAAGTGTTAAAAAATGTTTGTCACGGGTCAAATTTGCCAAATTTTTTTGGCACAAAACTGTAAAGAAGGTATACGGATGAAACAGAGTTGTTCACTGCCCTACCAGTGTCTGGCAATTCTCTGGAATACGAGTTTTCCGTGTATTTCATTTAGCCGAGAACGTATTTTAGTAGGGTACCATAAACTGCCCAATACCAGGAACTAGGATTACTTCTTCAGTTACCATCACTTCAAACTAACCAAAAAAAAAAAATCCATTTTCATTTTATACATACTGTATGCATATCCCTGTTTTACCTTTTCCCAGATCAGCGAAAGATCCAAACTCCATATTAAAAACAAATTTTGAGAGTAGGCGACAAGGCAATCTTAGCCACTCAGGGGAAAATTCCATTTCGTTCGGAAACCAGAGAAGTATCAAAGAGAAAAAGAACTGTCAGACCCATTACCAAGCCCCTTAGGTGGTCCTTTTAAGAAACTGGCTTAATTCCCTCTTCTTCTTCTTTTAAATCATGCTCCACTAAAATTGGAATTTTACAGGGAATGTAGCAAGAGAGAATGGTCCCAGAACGGTAGGGTTTCATGCTTTCTCCACTTAAGGCTTTGACTCTCAGTGGTGAGTCCTTTTAAATCACCTGTAAAAATGTTTTAATAAGTTCTTGTCTTGTAACTGTTCTCTTAGCAGGAATCCACCTCAAACTCTCCTGGAGCTAAATTGGAGCGCCGGAAAAGCAGATTACGGAAGATTGACGGGGATCAGAGGGCAAGATTAAGGGAAGATGCAAGACTGGTGAATCCAAAGAACAAGAGCTGGAGAAAGACTAAAAACCCGTAGAACAGACATCAATGCTACTAATCGTATTTGCCAGAAGAAATCTGTTTAGTTTCTTCTTATGGCACAACCAATGTGACAGGCGTAAAGCTGAGATGTGCTTGACTGGACAACTGACCAAGGAGCAGAGAAAGTAGCAATGACAGGGGGGAAAAGTACCTACACCCACCATTCCAGTAGAGAGGCCGGGTTATTCTCACAACTGGCAACTCTATCGACATCTGTAATGCGCCAATGAATTCCTCAGTCGGGAATAATAATTGTGCCTCACATCTGGAAGGCGTTACGGAAGCTGCCTTTAAATGAGAATGAAAAGGAGTGAATGGGTGCCATAAAAGAAATGCTTTACGATCTCCATCGACATATTTATAATCAAGACTCCTTCGGGCATTCAAAAAAAAATATTAAAGGAGTGTTCTATACGATTGAAAGCAAAAAAACCCAAGATGTCGTGCTACGTGTCAAAGAATCATTCAATAGAAAAAAAATAATAATATAGAGATTATTGGAAGCTGTTAAAAGAGGAAATTTATTTCAGGAGACCGCAACCACCGGGACAGTGGCCTCTTCTGAAATAATTAATTTGCACTGGAGTTCGAAGCAACCGATCTTGCCATAATGGCACATGGCCCTAACTCCCAATGACTGGACAGATATTTCAAAAAAGCATGGTACCAGGTTAGTTCCAACTTGAATGTCACATGATGTTAATTCGACCGAAAATAGTTTAAAAAGACGAAAAAGGTTCTCCTCGCCACAAAAAAAGACAGCCTTGCTCAAGAAGCAACATGGAAAATTTTGTGAATCAATATTGCAAATGACAAGGAAAGTAAACCTTCCAGGCTCTGGTATCAATTTGATCNAAAAAAAAACAGCTCAGGGCTGTCCAGGGATTAAGATTTTTAGAAGAATCACGAAATGAAAAGGAAGCATCTCTAAAGAAGGTTTTCGGAACTATTGTCACAAATCACTTCAGAACACACAAAAAAAGTGATGGCAGCTAGGACAGCAGTTAACCTCAAAAAAGAGACCACCTATTTTAGTTTCTTCTAAATAAATAAATAAATAAATAAATAAATAAATAAATAAATAGGTCCACATATAATCTTGGGGGCCAAGAACCCTGCTTCTAACAAGGATCCACCTTGCCAGGTTAATTCTTAAAAATAAAAGGTGCAATCGAAAGCATGAAAGAAGATATTCCCGGAATGGCGCTTCGATATCAGGATTCACCGCGGCCATGTGCCTTTGTGTGGCGAGAAGTCATCTTCGGATGGGGCACGTTTCCTCCAGTCACCAAGAAAAAAAAAAAAAGAGGGAAGGTTGTGCGTCCCTCAGACCCGCACGGCCGTGCGGTGCGAAGGACTGCAAGGCAAGCCACCCACCGTTGCCGTTTTCACCGGTGGGTCCTTTACCTGCANACTGCAAGGCAAGCCACCCACCGTTGCCGTTTTCACTGGTGGGTCCTTTACCTGCAAGGACGTTGCGACGTTGTTTTATCAGCTGCCGGGGAGATTCCGACACACTTAGGTCTCAAGTCAGCGTCTAGATTTTGAGCGCGGATTGAAAGATAAGGTGGTCGGAAAGGTTCTCCGCAAACAGGCTCCCAAACGCAAAGAGATCGCAAACATCGCAGATCCAAAACGGAATCAGCCCTGCCTCTCAGCTGACTTACGCAAGAGAGATTTTGCAACAGGCTTAAAGCGGTTTTTTTTTTTTTTTTTTTTTTTTTTNTAATAGCTTTTTTTTTTTTTTTTTTTTTTAGAATTAGATAAGGTTTCTCTTCGCCCAAAGGTTTGGTTTATAAATCTTAACAGATCTAGCCAACTGTGTATGTTATGGAATATATCCAGTTTAAGCTGTAAACTTTTCCTGGGCCACTTTAAACTCTCCCCATGTTGGTTGAAAATGATTGCAAATGCTTTTCATGCGTTAATACTACCAAGCAGTTGATTTTAAAATCCCCAAATGATTCTTATGCAGAAAAGTCATCGTTCAGATTGGGTACTGTGAAACAATGGTGAGGAGGGGAGAAAAATTAAAACAACAAACCAAAACAAAATTTCAGCAAAACCAAATCAAATTTAATTGGTCTTAAATGCAAAAGTAAAAACAAACAAAAACACAAAAAAGCAAAAGAAAATTAACAGAAAACAGAACTCAATAAAAGTTTTCAAGGCAGCCTGAAGAAAACGTTGGGGATTAATTAAAACATTTTAAGTCTACCAAAAGAAAAAAAAAAGAAAAAAAGAAAATCAAAATTTTGTAATCTCAAACTTGCAAGTTTTACTGTTCCTTTCTGCTGAGCGTTCAAATATGTAAAACTATTTTTTTTTCAAAACAAATTCAACTATTAAAATATGAAAAAAAATCCTAGTAATTATTAGAAGGGATGCAAAAAAAAAAATTATGATGCTCAAATGTTTGTTAAGATTTTCACAAGCGAATTCTAAGAACTCGGTTATTCCAACTAAAAATATGTGAGAGATTAATGTTAAATCTTGCCACATTTGTTTTACCAGAAAGCAAATGCACAAAAACACACTAATTGGAACTAAGAATTCAGAGGAAGTGGCAATGTTGGGATTTGAATTTCATTTTTCCCCCTTTGTTTTATTCTGAAATCACCCCAGAGTTTTCTCAAAACTTTGGTCCTTTTTTAAAATGGAAACTGAGCTTCTGAAGGAGGGGAAAAACCCACTATCAAAAAGGTGTCCTCCCCCCTCCCGCCAGTTTGGGTTTTGCTTACAGAAGTCAAAATTGTTACCCAGGGGTGGCATTTCATATTCTGCAGACTTCCCTTAAGTCATTTTTCACCAATAAGTTGATTTTTCACTAGCAAATTTCTTGACAAAAGGAGAAGTTGCTATCAACTAAGAGCATTGGCTCAAAAGCACTGGGATTAACAGGATTTTTTGGCTGACATCTTGCCTTAGCCAACTCTATTCAGTGAAATTAACAGCAGTCTCTTAAGGGAGCAGAGTTGCCTGACACTTTCACTGGCACCGGGTGCAAATAATGGTTTCATCCACTGAGATTTTCTTTTTTTGGGCGGGGGGGGGAGAGGAGGGGTTTCAAGGGGAGTTTGCAAACAGGACTACTTCGAAAGGAATTTAAAAAAAAAAAAAAGAACAGAGCCATTATGGGACTTTGGAAAAACCCAAAACATTTGAACATGTGGGTGGCATCCCAGAGTATAAAACCCCCCCTTTTTTTTTCCTTCCAACTTTTCGTTTATAGACTAAAGACGAACAACTTCGTGAAAATTGGCGCCCCCCAAAAAAACAGAAAGAAAATGAGTTGTACACTAACCAAAAAAAAAAAAAAAGAGAGCTCACTTTTTTCGTCACTCAATTATCTATTCTATACAAAAAAAAAAAAAAAAAAAAAGAAAAAAGTGGGGGGGGAAATAAATTACAGTTCTGATTCTCNAAAAAAAAAAAAAACAAAAAAAAAAAAAAGCCACAGGCGAAGTTATTTGTGGGACTTGTTGGTTTTGAAGGAAACCTGCAAGATTTTGTCCCCCAGCCGGTAGCCGTTAAGACTCGCTATGGCCATGGCGGCGTCTTCATAGTTTGTCATTGTCACAAAGCCAAAGCCTTTACACTTGTTGGTGTTGAAGTCACGGATGACTTTCACATTAGTCACCGCGCCAAAGGGGCCAAACATCTGCCAGAGGATTCCCTCATCGGCATCTTGGCCGAGGTTGTAGATGAAGATACACCAGCCCGAAGAGGAGTTTCCTGGGACATTTACACCAGAAAGCCCACTCATGTGATCTACACCCATGGGAGAGAACCTAGCAAATAAAAAGCACACAATAGTTCATGTAAACAAAACAAAACAACAAAACAAAACAAAACAAAAAAAAGAAGTCAGTTCAATCAAGCAAAAAACTCAAACAGGGCTCAAGATTTTTTGTTTTTTGTTTTTTCCTTAAAAAAACCACCGTGGTGAGGGGCAACCCAGTGGTCATCTGAACGGGGTCATCCTTGGCGGAGAGAGTCTCTCTCATCTCCCTGCCGTGGGCAGGACCGGTAGTTTAAAGGCACCATTTTTAGGGGGAGGGGGGAAAACCAATGCTGGGTCAACCTTCTTAGGCTAGGTCCCGCTTCACCAGATGGGTGAAGCAGCAGTGCCCGCCCGCCCGCCTACCTCCCATTTGCTGAAGTAACACAAAAATGAAGGGTGGGCAGGAAGGGGGAGCAGGAGAGGAAAGTAAGAGGCAGGCTGTGGTCAGAAAGCCAAGAGAGAGAGAGAGAGAGAGAAAGAGAGAGAGGGAGGGAGAAAATCAGCAGCAGTTGTGGGTTGAGTCACAACTTACACACTAAGGAAGAGGGAGCTCTTCCCTGCAAGGAGGGACGCTGCTGATTTTTTGTTTGTTTGTTTGCTTCCTAGCTAAGTTAGGCTCATTTAATAGAAGTAGTATGAAAGGACTCTCCACACAGAAATCCCACAGCTTTTTCCCGGGTGGGTGACAGGATGCAGTGGGTTTCTTTCATCATCATCATCATCATCATCTTTTAATGACCCCATAATCCCTTGAGGGGTGGAGTCTGGGCAACTGAATGGAGCTGAGTGTTTATTGGCCAGATGCCCTTCCTGTTGCCAGTGCGGAGTTTTGTTCAGCAGATACATTCTCATCGTGCCGAGAGAGAGAAATATCTGTCTCTTCCTAGGATCGAAGTCACAGGCTCCGAATTGCGAGGCGAGAGCTCCACCTCAAAGCCACCGCACCACTCGTGGGTTTCTTTCATAGTACAGGTATTAAATCTGCCTAAAGTCACTTCTTGCAACAAAGACCACAGCCGCAGAGATCACTTCTCTCCGTTTCTAAGTCAGGAGTGGAAAAATTAGACAAGATGCTGCTTAATCCCAATTCCTAGTAGGTGGAAAACAAAAGAAATTATCCAAAAAAAAAAAAAAAAGACACCCAATGGAACTTGGGGTCCAACGTCATCTAGAAGTCCCTCACTCCGCTTGGAGACCGTCGGGGCCGCAACACCAGCCCTTCCTAGCACCTGACAAAGTGGGCTCTACTCCACGGAAGCTTGTGCCACGTTAAATAAGGTCAGCCTCTCTGGTGCCATACATTTCTCTGCTGCTTTGACTGTCGCCCGCCAGCAAGGTTTATCTCCTTAAAAAAAAAAGAGAGAGTCTGTGAAGGCGGAGATGGATCTACCAGGAACGTCTCCTGCACAGGGTCCTCGTGAACGGAACAAAGACAGGATCAAGCTGTCCCTTGCCCATGTCAAGCCAGGACTCTTCCTCCAGGGCCATAGCTGGAGACCAGGCCTCCTGCATTCAGATCCTCAGTGCCAGGAGCATGGACAGGGCATAATGGAAGAGGTTGCTGCTTTCGGGGGCCTTGGCTGGCAATCAGTACTGAACCGGGCGACACTGGGGTTTCAAAGCACTCGGTGGGATTTGAGACAGGCAGGGAGATGCTGGCAGACCAGGCATGGGGGCCCTCCTTCATTCCCACTCCCCTCCCACCCCCAGAAATCCTGTTGTTCTCCCACCCAATCCTAGCCAACCCAAGGAGGAGTCATTCCCAGGATGCTATGTGGACCACCAAGAAAAGGATTCTCTCCCTGCTCCCCCATCCCCAACCCCAGATTGTCGTTTTTTCCCTCCCACTGATCTAGGAGAACAAAGTTATCACACTGTTTCTCCCCTGGCATCGGCTTATGTGTGTCGAGGTGACTGCGATGGGGCAGAAACCTCACACTCAGAGAGNGATGGGGAGGTTTGAGGGGGGGGCGGCAGAGGGGAGCCTTCTGTTCAGGTAGGGAAGAGACTGCTTTTCTGACTGGACAAAATAATGCCTCGCTGATGAAGCAGAACCAGAGGGGGCAGGGGCTGAGTGGCTAGCGGCTAGTGATTGAGACGACACTCCCATTTTTCAAGGGGAATCTACAGGCTGCCTTCTCTTTCCGCTTGGGAGAGCACATTTCATCGTCCGGCCAAATGGTCATTGGAGGGGCAGCAGGGGCTATGCAAGGTGACCATCTATGGAAGATCCTCTTTTGAACTCAGACCATTTTTTTTTTTACTCCCCCACACGTGGGTCTGGAAAATTGCAAAGAAAGTGTCGACTCAAAAAATATTTCTCTGGTCTTTTAGAGTTGCCAGCAGAAAGGGAGGGGTGGGGTAAGCAGTGCATTCCTTAAATGCTTCAGATAATTGCTCCGATAGCCGAAGCTGTTGGCGCACAAGATTACTACCAGAGAGCATGATTGTTGACTCTTGGCTATGGATGTGTCCCATTGGAGAANATGTGTCCCATTGGAGAATATACATCCAGGGGGATGGGGGAAGACCAGGATCAAGGGTGAAATGAATGATGTGTCTGAGTTGGCTGCACCCAGGTAGCACCGGCAGAAGGCAGTGTGCTTCACTTTCCTTCTCTTTTTGGTAACCTCTCTTCTGTCTCCTATTTAGGGGGTTAATCTTGGCTTTTAGTGACTCCCACGGTAGCCAACTGTTCTTAGTGGAACGAGGGGAGAGAGATGGCCATGTCTCCCAAAGACGTGGGGTCCAAGGGGGCTAAGGGATTCACACATACATTCTTCCCAATTCAGCCAGCTCAGGGAGGCTTTCAAGCTAGACACACAACCCCAAACTCTGACCCCCACTTTCTGATTGCTCTAGAGCAGTGTTTCTCGATCTCGGCAACTTTAAGATGGGTGGGCTTCAACTCCCAGGATTCTCCAGCTAGTATGTAGGAGCTGAAGTCCATTCATCTTAAGGCTGCATGGTTGAAAAAAAACCCACTAATCTAACACTGGCTGCATGTGCACAGATCATTCAGGATCCTTCAAACCACATTAACCTGCCCTGAAGTCACCTAACTTGGGGGCAGGGGTACTCTCACCTTACACGGAAGAAGGCGAGTGCAGGCAGTTAAGAAGAACATTATTTATTTAACAAGTGACAAGAATTCTAAGACAAGAATTCTAAAAGAAACCCCTCTGAGGCCACACACACTTCAGGAGGCGGGCAACTTTTTAAAAAGACATGCAAGGTTTTTCACTGGGAAGGAACTCTAGGAGGAATTTGCAGTTAAAGATTGCATGAAGAGGAGTGAGACTTGAAAAGTAACAAAAACGAAACGGGGGGGGGGGGAAGCACATTAAGAGTGGAATAGGAAATCCAAAACCAGAGAAGCAGTAAATTAAAAAGAGGGCCATTTGCATGATATGGATTGAGTTTACAAAGGTATATATACACAGCCTAGTGAATTAAAAGTGTCACTATTCACATAAAATCATGGAAGAGGAATGGAAGCGGATAGGAACAGGACATTCAAGAAAGAGGATATACTAAGCGAAACAAGCAGCAGAGTTTTTGCTATGTAATTTGTATGCCATGTTTCAAATGCCATTTCTCAATAGAAAATTAACTACTTTTATTATGTCTTTAAGGGATGAACTAGCTTTGATTTGCTTTAAAAACTACAAGCTATTAATGAAATGGTGGCTGGTAGCATTCTTGTTTCTGTTCTGATACAAACTTTTTCGCGAGCGATTGATTAAAATTCTAATTTCTGACTTGATTATTATTCTCAACAGAATAGATATTCTCATTCTCATTAGAGATGGCACTTAACTAATCCTCAGCTTATTATTCTCATCCCACTGAGGAATTTAGGAAAAATATTGTATTAGTGACTTTATGATTTACCGATATTAAGCAAATCACTCAAGAGATCGAAGCATTTCCGGCTAAAGGGTAATTCTGCATGAGTGGAGTAGGAAAAAGATGCTAGAAATCCTAAAAAATACTTTAGAAAGAGTGGGGAAAAAGCCACTAGCATGCCAGGTGGGAGCTTGATCGAACCTCTACTGCTCATCTCTTCCTGCATTAGCCAGGAAACAGCTAGCCACGATCTGGCTTATGAGGGGAGAGACAGCCAGGACCATCTCTTCGCCCAGCCTTGTCGAGAAAAGATAGATGCAACGTAAATTTAAACAGCTCATCAGTCAAAATGTGGGAGTTGTTGGCAAGATTAAAAACTATAATAAAACTTCTGAAAGTCATTTGGAATTAATATGGGAAGCATGTAGGAGCAATCAATATTTTTAATACAGTGTTTGCTGAAAATAAGACCCTGTCGTATAATTTGTTTGCCACCAAAAAAGGCACCAGGGTCTTATTTTTAGGGGATGTCATACACTGAAAACCTCACTTGCGCGTATCGCCCCCGGCCTCCTTTTCGCTGTCAGAAGCCTTCAGGAATTTCTGTGACCGGCAAGGCTTTTCTGAAGGCCCCTGCAGACGATAACAGAGCTCTGGATCGATCCGCAGCTTTGTTCTCAGCTCAAGAGGCCTTCAGGAAAGCCTGGCCAGCTTTGCCGGCTGCAGAAGAAATAGGCCGCCAAGGCAGGTGTCAGGGTGTGCAAGGCCTGGCTACAACTGTCCACAGATTAGTAGGGCAGCTCTACCACCACACCCATTCCCACCCTAGCTTAATTTTTACCTGTGCACTCGAGTGGGTGGGATATTAATTAGGGCTTATTTTGGAGGTAGGGCTTATATTGGGCTCACTGTAAAATCAAGCTAGGGCTTACTTTCAGGGTAGACCGTATTTTTGGGGAAACGGGGTACTTTTATGTGAATCTGACTTTGTACTTGGAAAGAAAATCCTAAATATTATGGCCGTGCTTGCTCTAACCTGTCATCGAACTGGAGAGTTTAGGGATAAAATCGCTTTGTTGCAAAGGTTGTTGAGAGCGTGGTAGCCAAACAGCTCCTGATGTTCCTGGAGGAAACTGACTATCTTGACCCGTACCAATCGGGCTTCAGGCCTGGGTACAGCACAGAGACGGCATTGGTCACGCTGGTGGATCATCTCTGGAGGGCACGGGACAAGAGGTATTCCTCTGTCCTTGTTCTGTTAGA
>AZIM01006375.1:210-13077 GCA_000516915.1 Ophiophagus hannah | reverse complement strand
GTCGGAAGGGACCCTGCAGGTCATCTAGTCCAACCCCCGCCCAAGCAGGACACCCTACACCATTTAACAGGTTGACAGAGTTAGAAGGGACCTTATAGGTCATCTAGTCGAACCCCACCCACCCCCGCCCAAGCAGGAGGCCCTACCCCATTTAATAGGTTAACAGAGACGGAAGGCCCGCAAACCAACAAGTGGAGCAGGGGATTAATACTCAGCCTTATTGCAGGTGTGGGAGGCATGGCACAAAAGGCTCTTCTTCTGGACCCCACCAGCCGAAATTCCTCAACCAAATGGGCCCATAGCATGTTCCTTCTGCCAGAACAAGCAGGGTGGGCCCGTTCCATTGGGGCAAGATAGCTCCTCAGATCCCGAACGCATGCCATAAGGGATTTTAAAAGTGATAGCCTGCTCCTTGAATTGGACCCACAAGCAAACCAGCAACCAGTACAGGTTGTGTTGCGTTATATTACAAGCGGCACCCAAGGGGCATACAGACCTACCATAATCATTCTATACCAGGGATCCCTAACTCTTGGGCCATGAACCGAGACTGGTTCATGGCCTGTTAGGAACCGGGGTGCACATCTGGAGGGGAGTGGCGGGCAAGAGAAACTCTGCATGCGAGGGATCTAAGGGATGCGCTCCTCCTCCCTCTCCGGTTTGTGGAAAAATTGTCTTCCACAAAAAGATCCTTGGTGCCAAAAAAGGTTGGGGACCGCTGTTGTATACCATTTGCAGCTTCCGAATACTCTCCAAGGGTAGCTCCACCTAGAGAGCATTGCAGCTACCCAAACAAGACTGGACCAGGGCATGATTTTTATCCCAGTCCTTAAAGTGTCGTTTCCTCAGAAACTTCAATCCGGAACTCACCACCTTGTCCTCCCTGTTGGGGCTCCTGACAACCATCTGCTCGCCATCCGATTTGTGTTTGTGCCAGGTGACCCGTTGTTAATTCTGCCTTTTGTTTTTGTGTTGATTTTCTGCCACCTTGGGACTTCCCTTAGCCCTCCAGTTCGGGTTACCTTCACTCCTGAGAAGGAGGAGAAGGAAGTGGACTCTCATCGGCAATTCATTTCCCAGTCCTTGCCCTGGTCTTTTGAAATGGGGCGCTCATTGCCCTATCTGAATGGAAAGGGCTTGGGAGAGGTTGCCTGTAATTCTTACGTGGTTCCCTCGAAATGGTTCTGTATGGTTCATGACTTCGCAGAAGCTGCAATTAAGCCACAAGAGGGCCAACACATTAAAGGTTTAATGCATTGAAGAAAAGGCCCAGAGGAACGGATTCTCACTGTGTTTTCTTTAACAAGCAGTGATAGTAGCACCACAGTGGTGCAGATAAAAATACCCAAACCACCTCAGCAGTAAGCAAACATTTGTAAACTGCACGATCTAAATTTAGAGCATGAATATGGAAAACAATTATAATCCTATGGGAGACAAGGCATTTCACCCGAGACACCTGATCCTCTTGTCCTTTAACTCTCTCTATTAGTGTGCCATTCAGGCTCCCACAGGGTCTTTGACCAGAGTGTGGCCTAAAGACTCTGGCCTCTCCTTTAATTCTCACCTCCTTCCCTGTCTTCCATTCCTAGAACATAGAATCATGGGGCCAGAAGGGACCGCAGAGGTGGTCTAATCCATCCCCTATTCAAGACAGGAGTCCTTACACCACCCCAGTGAAATGGTTGTCCAGTCTATTTTTGAAACCCTCCAGTGGTGGAGCACCCACAACTCTGGGAGGCAAGCTGTCCACTGAGTGATTGTTCTCGGGAAATTTCTCCTTCCTTCTAGGCTGGCTCTCTCTCTAACAAACTTCCACCCATTACTTCTTCCCCGTCCTCTGGTGCTCTGGAGAATAAGTCAATCCCCTCTTTTCTGTGACAGCTCCTCAAATAAAGCAAGGCAGTTATCGTGTGTCCCCCCGATCCTTCTCTTCGATAGGCGCTAGACATACCTACTTTATTTATTTTTATTTATTTGGAAAATTTATATTGCTGCCTACTCACTCATGGCGACTCAAGGCAGCTTACAGGAAACAAAAAGGCATAAAATAAATTTAAAAATTAAAATAATCTTCCATCCCCCACTCACTCTGGCGATAACACATACTCATGCCAGCTGTTTAATGGGCTCCATCCTGCTCTGGGTTCCCCAGGCCCACTGGAAGTACCTTCCAAAGGAGTATCAGAGTGGGGGCCGGCCAAATTTCCAAGGGGTTGATGTTCCAGATGTTAGTGAGCCACCACGGAGAAAGTAGTTCCCTCAACTGTTCATCATACAATTTAACCTCTAGAACCCCTGATCATCTTTGTTGCTCTACAATAAAGCTTCCATCCCCTCTTAGGTGCTCGGTGAGGTCCAGCCATTTCTCCTGTTGCTTCCTCACCACCATCACAGCCCCATAAGATTGGCTGGGCTCAGCCCAGAACTCGCCCCGGAGCTTCCATGCTAGACCTGGGTTTGGCTCTCCCATGTCATACTGCAGCGTCCTTGATTGTCACACTGCCTTTTCTTTCGATAAGACGGGCAGAGCAGCAATTTCTTCCCTGCTACGTGTGGTACCCTGTGACCTTTTTTTCCCGCACAGGTCAGCCTTGGTGAGGCCTGAGGAAGTGAAGACAAGCTGGATGTTGCCAAGCTGGAGTTGAAGGGCAAATTCCTTCTCCTGCTTCTGCAGGTCAAGAGGGGGAGATGGTCCGCTTCTACTGCAGGCTTTGTTAGTGCAGCTTCAACGACCCCAATGCTAAGGACATGCACCTCATGGGATGCCAGCATTGACTGCACTTTAAGGTGACAAAACCAGCCTGGCAGCACTCTTTATTCCAGGGGTGTCAAACTTGATTTCATTAAGGGCCGCATCAGGGTTGTGTTTGACCTTGGGGGGATGGATGGGTGTGGCCAGGTGAGCATAGCCAGCTTGACATCACTCATGTTGGAGGCACCTGTGGTGGCCCGGGCTGGGAGGACTCACTTTTGCTAATAATTCGTTTTTCTAGAAGTCTGCCAGCAAAAATGGGAGCTGCCCCCCTCCCCCGACACGCGTCGGGAGGGCAGCTCTGGTTTTGCTGGCAGGGGACTGCAGGAGGCAGTCACAGTTGAAAACGGAGCTACTCCGTTTTCACTGGCAGAGGCACCAGAAGGCCAGTCGTTTGCTGTTTCCANTGCTTTATTCCCTCCTGAATAGCCATAGCACTTATGCAGGTAATCCTCGACTTACGACCACAATTGNNNNCAAAATTTCTGTTGCTAAGCAAGACATTTAAGTCATTTTTGCACCATTTTATGACCTTGCTTGCCACCGTTAAATGAATCAGTGCCGATAATAACACTTTGGTTAAATGAAGCGAGCTCCCCCTTTGACTTTGCTTGTCAGAAGATCACAAAGGGGGAATCACATGACCCTGGGACTCTGCAGCCGTCATAAATATGAGCCAATCTGAATTTTGATCATGTGGCCAGGGAGATGCTGTAATGGTTGTAAGTGTGAAAAATGGCCATAAATCACTTTTTGCAGTGCCGTTGTAACTTCGAACAATCACTAAATAAACTCTGGTAAGTCAAGGACTAGCTGTACACGGCTCCACAGTGCTTTACAGCCCCACTCTAAGCAGTTTACAAAGTCAGCCTCTTGCCCTCAACANAAGGATGGAAGGCTGAGTCAACCTTGAAGCAGTCAGGCTTGAACCCTGGCAGTGGGCAGAGTCAGCCTGCAATACTGCATTCTGATCCTTGCACCACAATGGTTCTTACAAGAGAAAGGAAGGAAGGAAGAAAAAAACAAGGAAAAAGAAAAAGGGAGGGGAGGAAAGAAGAGGGAGAGAAAAAGAGAAGGGAAATGAGAGATGGAAGGAGCAGGAGAGAAAAAAATGGAGAGAAAAAAGGGGAGAGTAGAGGGAATGAAAAAAGAAAGAGAAGGGAGAAGGAGAGAATAGCACTCGCACTTAGACTTACATACCACTTCAAGTTATTTACAACCCTCTCTAAGCGATTTACACAGAGTCCGTCTCTTGCCCTCAACAATCTGGACCCTCATTTTACCGACCTCGGAAGGGAGGTCGGAAGGCTGCGTCCACCTTGAGCTGGTCAGGATCGAACTCGTGAGCAGTGAGTTAGCCTGCAAGCCTGCATTCTAACCACACCGCCACCTGGGCTCTTAATGCCCCTTCTCTGGTAGCACCACCTGCAGCATCCTCATGCATCCAGTCTGGGAAGGTGGCAAATGGCAATCACAGCCCCCTGGGATGCAACAGTCACTGTAAATATATGCCAGTTGCCAAGCCTCAGATTCCTGATTACCTGACTGCAGGGACCCCGCAACAATCATAAACTCAAGGACCAGTCAGAGGTCACTTTTTTCAGCAATTGTCATAACTTCAAACAATCGCTAAATAAATAAAAGTTGAGGACTACAACTTTTTATTCTGTTTATATTTCATATTTCTAAACTGCCCATCTCCCTCAGAGAAGAACTCCCCACAATACAATACAACCAATAAAACTGTGTAAAATTAAAATTAAATTAGTATTAAAAAAATTAAAGTTATAGAACTGTGACAATTAAGCATCAAAAGAGGGTGGAATCCTAAGATGGCTCTATAAACAAACTGACAGGCATGCCCAGATTTTGACAGGTTGGGACTCCAAGGCAAGGCTGTGGGAGCAGGAGGGGGCAGTTTGCTTTCCTTCACTCTCTTCCCCAGCTGTGTAGGAGGAAAACTCCCATCATCCCCAGCCAGCACAGTATGTGTTGTGGTTCAAGAGCCTCGTGTTAGGGAGGCTGTTTAAGGAGACGGGAAGCAACCGTCAAGGCAACGTATCAGTGTTCATTTCTGGGGTTAGACAGGGACTGATCCAAGGTGAGTTTGGACTGGCGCCCTAGCCTAAATCCACAGGTCCCCATTTTGACTTAAGAAAATAGCAGCCAAGGTATTAAGCCTGTTTTCCCCAAGCTAATCCTCTTCAGCCGCTTCAGCCTTTGGTCCCTGAAGTTCCCAGCAGATGTGAGTGAGCTAAAATCGACAAGGCTTCATGTAACATGAGGACCCAGATGGTTGGGGGCAATATGTTAACCCTGTACACAGCTTAAAGAGGGCTGTGAAGCAGTACAAAGCAGTATATAAGTCTTAAGTTCAAATTTGTGTCAGGATTTCTACGTTTGGCAGTGTGTGTATCAAGCTACATGCATGCAAACCCCGATAATTGTCATTCCCCCTTCACTTTCTGCCAATGGCAATAGCTACGTGGCAATATGTGTACACACACAACACCCCAACCCCTCAGTAAAGTTTCTTTGCCACTTGCCCATATCTTTTTTTTTATCTTTTCTCCCTCCCTCTTCCTTCCTTCCTTCCTTCCCTCCCTCCCTCCCTTCCCTTCCCTTCCNCTTCCCTTCCCTTCCCTTCCCTTCCATCCCTCCTTTCCACCAGAGTTATCCTTAAGGGGCCAATAAATTTTATAAATATATAGGCTAACACGATAAATGATTAAAATATTTCAACACTCCTTTTATCTCTTCTGCAGTTTTCAGCACTTGGATAGATNAGCAGTTGGAATGGTGCAGACCATGCTCTTCCTGCATTCCATGACCCTCTCTGGAATCCAAAGTTGGATTTTGAAGAAGCAGGCAAGACACAGAGCATTGGCACTTTTGAACTTTGGCGTTGGAGAAGACCATGAACAACCAAGAAAACAATAGAATAAAACAAGCCATAATTCTTACTTGAGTCCGCAATTTCTTTGCCAATATTGAGGAACGCTAGGCTAGGTGGTGCTCCCCGAATACCAACCACATTTTGGACCTGGTCTGACAGGAAGGGCCAGGAGTGTCCCCAAGGCTCAATCCTGCTGAATGGTCAAAGTGACACCTCCATTGATGGCACTGAAGCCCAGTGGGGAGAAACACACCTCTGTCTCACAAGGCATTGACAATCTCCCCATGGAATAAGCCACAAGTAATGTCCAGAAAGCCAGTTTGGTGATGATCCCAAGTTCTAAACTAGGATGTGGTAAGTTCTAGTACTGCCTTAAGGCATAAAGCAACTGGAAGACTAGAGCCAGTCACTATGTCTCAGCCCAAGGAAGGAGACAATGGCAAAGCACTTCTGAAAAAACTTGCCAAGAAATCTGCAGGGACTTGTCTAGGCAATCTCTGAATCAGAAACAGTTGAATGGAAGAAAAAGTATTGTCCACATCCTTCAAAGTGATAAATCCTGATTAATCATGCAATTGTGGCTTGCTTATTTGCTGAGTGACCCACCATAGACTCATTGTTTCCAGAGATATTTCCTTACCTAAAAAGAGAAACGAAATCAAGGATAGGGAAAAAAATACAGTGGGAACTTCCAAGCTTCCTCATGATGTTTCCTTGGAATCTGGCAGGAAGCATCAGCAGGCAGGTTAGTGGCTGGAGAGAGCAAAGGATTGCAAGACTGGCTGGGAAACTCTCACGGAACATTGAAAATGAAGATTGCATGACCTTCAGCAGCCAGGAGCATTGAAGCAGCGACAACTTTCCCAAATGTCATTCCCTCAGGAGTCATGGGTCCTGGATTTTGGACACCTTCTGTAAGTTAGCCCATCTGAAATTTCTAAATTATTTGTGTAGATATTCAAGCTTAAAAAGTATAGAATATTGGCCAGGCCGATCCAAATTCAGAATCTCAGTCAGCATCCCTGGATAGCATTGGTCAGCTGTGTGTGTGTGTGTCTGCATGTGTTAATAAAACATTAAAGTTTTATAACTCAACAGACAATGAGTAGACTCATTTTCTTATTATCTTGTTCCTCAACCATACCAGACAGAAAAGTGCCTTATTCCTCACTTCAGCTTAATTTTATCAATGGGAAAGAAATGCCGATTCCTGGCACTTCCTCTCCACAATTCTCCCTTTAGCTGGGGAAGGAATAGAACTTGGAAATAATTAGCCTTTTTTGTTCTTACAGCAGGATTTAACTCTTAAGGGATTCCACACTAAGTGTTTTGGTAATGAGTTCTTGAACGAAAAGATATGGCAGAGGAGAAGGCCTTTCTGAAATTGAGCCTTTTTATAAGAACATTTTCTCCTGTTTGAAGCTCCAGGAATTCCACTTCAGATGGATTTGGGTGGGCGTGGCCAGCTTGACACCAGTACCCAAACTGCTGGCCCAATGTTTCCTCTTCGCATTGGATAAACCAGGCCGAAGCCACACAGGGTGGCCCTACGGCTGGATCCAGCCCGTGCACCTTATGTTCAACACCCCTGCCCTATACCATTTCAGACAAATGGCTATCCAGTCTGTTAAAAAACCTCTAGTGATGGAGCACCCACAACTTCTGGTGGAAAGCTGTTCCACTGGTTAATTGTCCTCACTATTAGGAAGTTTCTCCTTCATTCCAGATTGTTTCTCTCCTGGATTAGTTTCCATCTGTTGTGTCTTGTCCTGCCTTCAGGTGCTTTGCAAAATGCTTGACCCCCTCCTCTTTGGGGCAGCCCTTCAAGTATAGGAACCCTGCTCTCCTGTCCCCCCAGTCCTCCTTTTCATCAAACTGGATTCATTAAATCTGCTAGGTTCATACATGGTCCTCAGTGGTGGGATTCAAAATTTTTTACTACAAAATACACCAATTTCAAGCACTACAGCTTACCTTCTAGGGCAGCCCCGGTAAGTAAAACAGCTGAGGCGCTGGAATCTTGTGCTGCGTGAATCAGCTGAGCTGAAAAACGCGGAAGTATAGGACAGGATAGAGCAGGTGGGTGGAGTCTGCTGATCGTTGGAGCTACAGGTTCGTTAGAACGGTCTGAACCGGCAGCATCCCACCACTGATGGTCCTGATGTGGTTCACCATGGTTCATGGAATAATCTGGGTTCAGATACTTTCAGCTGAGCTCAACCAAGGCCAGGTTGGGGCTCAGGGCCACGTGTGACAGGCAGGCGCCAAGCTTGTGCAGAGCAAGAGCAGAGAAACATCTATTCCTTTAAATACACCTTTGCAGTTCTCCCCTGCCCACTACTTCTATTCGCCATGCGGCTAGGAAGAGGAGAAGTCAGAAACTGGCTCGGGTGCAATCCCACCCAAGTGGTTCAAAATGAAAGAAGAGAGCGAGGATCTTCTGTGCCCCACCTTTTTTTAGAAGAACTGGAGACCTCTCCTTGACATGCTTGTAGCCACCCTTCCAGGGTGGTGGACGGCAGCTCAGATACTTAATGCCTCCCTATTTTTGCCACGGCTAATCTCTCTGGATCTTCTGTTCCCAGCAGGCTAAGCTGGTTGAACACATTTTAAAGTACGCTGTAGGATTTGAGAAGGAAGGCCGCGGAGTGGGACCAGGACAAGGGGGGAGCTGGGTGTTTCGACCTCTCCACCAACGGGCCGCATCGCATCTCCCGTCGAAAGAGCCCCTAACCAGAAACAAGAGCTGCATGGTTTGTGCATAAAATAACTGACTTTCGAATAAATGCAGAGTTGCCCAAGTTGTCATCCCTTGCAAACATTTACCATCGTTTGGAAGAAAAGGGGAAGGAGGATTTCCCCAAATGCAGGTGTTTGTGTGCCCAGCAGGGGGCAACTTACTACAAGCTGTCAGACGTTGATAAGGACAGACTGGATTTTAACACATCGAGATAGTTTCCGAAGTCAAAATTGCAGCACCACCTAACATCTAGTTTATTGCTCGTTGGTAATTTAGATTTCCGAGGCCAGCCGTGATTCTGGGTGACTCAGTGACTGCAGTGTTTTAAACCCATGGACTTAACATCATAAACTGAGCCCGCATCATTCAATCCAGTTAGACTCACAAGATCTCAGGCCCTTGGAGGGCAGGGGGAGATCAGACCCGAGGCACATTTCAGAGACCATGTGTTCAACAGCTGCTGCGCGAAGCAGCTGAGCTTGAAAACCAGGAAATAAAGGTAAGAATAGAGCCAGCGCCGGCGGGAAGGCCCAACAGCCGATCGTCAGAGAAAACTGGTTCACTCACAGATGATCTTCAGAGCTACCGGTTCGGCTGAACCGGGCAGAACTGGTAGAATACCACCCCTGACACGGACTACATTTGGAACGTTGCACCCAGTTCTGGTCACCCCGATACAAAAACAAGATGTTGAGAATCTGGAATGAGTGGCAAAGAAGAGCCACAAAAATGATTAGGGTTCCTGGAGGCTAAAACATAGGAAGAATCGTTTCAGGAAACGGGTATGTCTAGTCTTCTAATTAAGAGAAGGACAGGAATGATATGATAGGACAGTGGTGGCTAACCTTTTTCAGCGCCCATGCTGATAATTGCGCACACGCTCACGCATGCCAGCACCCAGAAGGCAATGTGTGCTGGGGGCCTCCACGCCCCCTGCGCATGCAATTCCCCCCTTGTGCGCCATGCGTCTCTGTACATGTGCGCGCGATTCCCCCCCCGCCCCCGAAGGGAGGACAAGAAGCAACGGATGGAAATAAATCAAGGAGAGAAGCAACCTGGAATCGAGGAGAAACTTCCTGACGGAACAATCAACCAGTGGAACAGCTTGCCACCAGAAGTTGTAGATGCGGAAGTTATAGATGCCACCAGAAATTGTAGATGTAGACTGGAGGCTTTTAAGAAGAGATTCGGCTGCAAAGCTGGCTGAGGAATTCTGGGAATTGAAGTCCACAAGTCCACAAGTGGCGAAGGTTGGAGACCCCTGATCTAGACTGCAGCCCTTCCTCCTGTCTCCCAGGGCCCTTCCTACAGACCTCTGTTTTGTGACTCATTGGGGACATTGAAACACACACACACACACCTTCACCCAGGGCCAATTCTAATGGCTCTTAATCAGCAAGGAGGGCCAGCTCAGGGTGGACCACGTTGCTGCCCATCCCACTCTTGGCTTTGCTTTGGGCCCCTCCCTCACCCCCCTCCCGCAATCCTTTGCCTGTACACACACACACACACACACACACACACACACACAGACCCGAGTAAGCCGAGACAGTGTCTCTTAAGTGTTCTCAGCCTGGGTGTCTAATAGGTTTAGCCGAGTTTAAAACTGTCATTTGAGCGAATTAAAGCCAGTTGATACCTCCTTGGCTCTCCTTTAGCCAATTTGCCTTCAATTAGGGTAATTGGGAAGCCCACAGAGGAAGGCAGCATTAATATTTTAAAGTGATGAGGCGATTATGGGACCCACCCCGGCTTGGCTTGGGAGGAAATCGATGGTGGGGGCCTCCTGGGCAATTAACCATCTTTTGTCCTCGTAATCCGTCCACGCCTCCATCACCTTTCGCCAGCTTTACGCCAGCGCCCTGCTGGGCAGAGGAGGGGACCGGCTGCGGGCGGTGGAAAACACTTAAACCCTCACCTTGCCAAGCAGGCCAAGGACGAGGATGACGGATGGCCTGAGCGTGCATGCCCGCGAGTCCGGGGCATGCCCCACCGGCTGCTGGATTTTAGCTGCCCAATCTTGACAGTCCGGAGCTCCAATCCAGCGTCCTTTTACTTCTTAATTTGGTCTTGGGGCTAAGTGGGGAGAGGGAGGTCTGTTGCAGTTTGCACCCAGGTCCACTGCTACAGGTTGGCACGGCATGGAACGGCCGGGCACACGCCCAGGGCTGTGTTGGGTCAGGGGCCTGCTGGCGATCTCTCGAGCGAGGTGGCTGGGGGTGCACTTTGCCCAAAATGGACCCAATAAAGGCGAGTCTTCCTAGCTTCGGGTTGGACGGTGGGGTCCTTGGATGGGGGGGGTGGTCTCTGAGCTTGGGCGTTTTCATGCAGACATTTCATGACCCAACTAGGTAACATCATCAGTGCTAGAAGGTGGTGGAGTTTGCAGACAGGAGAAGAGGAGGAGGAGGAGGACTGTGGGGCCTTTTGTGCTGTCTGAGCTTGGTTGTTTTCTAGCAGACGTTTCAAGGCCCAACTAGGTAACGTCATCAGTGCTAGTGAGGAGTGGGTTTGAGGAGGAGCCTGTGGACTCCTTGGTGGTCTCTGAGCTTGGTGGTTTTCTTGCAGATGTTCTAGGTAATGTCATCAGTGCTAGAAGGGAGAGAGTTTCATGGGGAGGGAGAGGAGGAGGATTGCGGGGTCCTTGGTCCTCTCTAAGCTGGGTGNCTAGGTAACATCATCAGTGCTAGAAGAGAAGGAGTCTGTGGAGGGGAGGAGCAGAAGGGAGCGAGGGAGGAGGAGGAGAAGGGGAAGAAGGAGGACGACTGAGGTCCTGGGTGCTCTCTGAGCTTGCTTGTTTCCTTGCAGACGTTTCATGACCCAACTAGGTAACATAATCAGTGCTAGAAGAGAAAGGGTCTGTGGAGAGGAGAAGCAGAAGGGAACGAGGGAGGAGAAGGGGAAGAAGGAGGACACAGTGGGGGTCCCTGGTGCTCTCTGAGCTTGCTTGTTTTCTTGCTAACGTTTCATGACCCAACTAGGTAACATCATCAGGACTATGGGGGAGGGGTTGTGAAGTGTAGAGGTGGGAGGGGAAGGACTGTGGGGTCCTTGGTGGTCTCTGAGCTTGGGTTTTGTTTTTTTCTGCAGACCTCTCATTACCCAACTAGGTAGCATCCTCCGTGCTAGCAAGGAAGGAGCCCCTCCAAAATGGAAGTGCTTTATGAAGCGGTTGCCGTAAAGAGAGGAATGTAGTTTGAGGTCCTCACTTTTTCCTCACCCACCAATTTTATTCCAATAAAGAATGTTACCCCAGTAAAATCTGGGGGTCAGAAATGCTTCCACCCACCCGGACTCTTCCTGAGTTTTTCAGGTAGTTTTTGTCGTCATCCGATTTGCAAAACAACCAATAATTATTTCTTCTATGTTGCAAGATGGGAGATTAAAAACTCCGTTGTCGGCAATTCCGTTCTCCACCGAGAACTTTGTGTCCATCATCCTATGATTTCCAGATGTTAAAAGCTACAGGTACAATTCATTTCGCGACTGTCCAAAGTTACCACGGCACTGGGAAAAAAAGCGGCCTCAGGACCGGTCCTCGCCCCTTACGACCGTTGCGGCCTCGTCACGATCACGTGATCACGAAGTTCTGCTTTGGCCATTCACACGTATTTACGAGCGTGGCAGTAACCCGGGATCCCATGATCACCATTTAACAATCTTCCTAGCCAGCTTCCGGCAAGCAACATTAATGGGAAAGTTGGATTCGCTTAATGACTGCATGATTCACGTAACAACTGCAGTGGTTCGACCCTAACAACCACGGCAAACAAAAGTTTGTAAGAAATTGACTACAATCCTTGGTGAGCCACGGGCATTCGGCTCCCAAACCGGTGTTTGTAAAAGGCAGTCAAACGTTACGCCTTTTTCAAACTGTCTCGTTTCCACTTTCTGTTTAACCAAGTTTGTTCCGGGTGAGTGGAACAGTCTTGGTTTCACTGCTAAGTGTGAGACAGCTTTCCTCTGGATCAAAGGTGCCTTTTAAACTTGTTATTTAGGCAGTCCTCAACAACTATTCCTTTACTCTGACACCGAAATATTATTTTATTATATTTTATCTATATATTTATACTAGCTGGATACTGGTGCTTCGCTACAAAACTATGTGGTTGGGCTTAGTTTTTGGGAAGGAAAATAAGTGTGTGTGTGTGGGGGGGAAATTGTGCCTCTGCCTACCAGCATCTGTTCTGACCCAAACCTGGTTCCAAGNNNNCAAACACAAGACAAAGGCAGCAGCACAACGTTTTTATGTTTCAGCTAAGAATTCTGTTTCTTCACAGATAAAAGGCTGCTTCCAACTAATTAGCTCCGACAAGAAATAACCTTGCCAAGTTTTTGCAAGGCTGCCAAAACACAACAGATAAGAAATAGTTTACAATACAAGAGTCTTCAAATACCAACTAACGTCCACGAGGCTGAGTTTCAAAACGTNTTTGCTTCCTGCAAAGAACGTTCGCTTCACAGCTGGCTTTTATC
>AZIM01006373.1:49244-60770 GCA_000516915.1 Ophiophagus hannah | reverse complement strand
CGAATACACCAACCCCCCCATATATATATATATATATATATATATATATATATATACTGTATATGAATTATGCTGTTATGAACACTTATATTGGAGGAATAAAACAGGGGAATGGAAATGTATTAAAATATATAGACAAATTTTGGATAAGTGGTAAGGAAGAAAAATATGATTATTAATGATTATAAGAAAAGTGAAATGTATTAAAATATATAAATTTTGGGTAAGTAGTAAAGGAAAAAATATGATTATTAATCATTAAAAAAAAGTCAAGATGAAATGAGATATATTAGGAAGTCATTTCAGCGATTCTAGATGGGATACCTTCAAATATACATGTCTTAAAATATACAGTTGATTATTTAATGTTAATATGCTTAAAGTTGGGGAATGAATTATTAAATTAGATAGATTGAGGGGATATACCATGTGGATCCTAAATGTATTGTTTTTGTTTTATTCTTTCTTTTTTTTAGATTGTTTATTATACAATTGGCTTAGGGAAAATTAAGGACAAGAATGATGTGCAATGTTAAATAAAATAGGTGGCAAGCTAAAAATGGAAATAATAGGGGATAAAGAACTGGGAATCTATGTTTGGATGAAATGATATTGATATTGAATTAATGAATTGAAATATAAAATAGAAATTTATTTAAAGATAAGTGAAATGGATAATGATATGAGATGATATTATATAAGATTGGTGGAAATGAAAGTATGATTATGTATAAGTGTTATAATCTGGAACCACGTTGCTCACGTAAAGAGATGTGTAAAAATTAAAAAATTAAAAACTTTTTGGAAAAAAAAAGGAATTTCTTTTTAACATTTGCAAGATCTTCCCTTTCACATATTTGGAATGATCAAAGGACTCTGGACAATTCTTCTGTTGACTATTTCATTTTCCTCATTCCAATTTTGGCTCATATTCCCTTTTTCCCCATGAGAGAGTTTCATCTGCCTATTTCATCTGTCTCAAATGCATTCAACATGATATATTTGTGCAATATTCATGTAACTGAGTTGTCAATTAATAAAAGTTTGCAGAATCTGCCTGTGCAAATGTATCTGTCACTGGGCAAAAGAAACAATTTGAACATAAGATTTTATCACTAGTGGCAGGCACAAGAGCCCTAGGCTTTTCTCTTTCTTAATTAATTGGTTCAACTCATTTCAACAAAATACATGCCACTAATTTCTAAGATTCTTATTGCATAGCATGACAGTTACTCTTAAAGGTAGAACTACCATATTTGGCCTGCAAAGCCAGATAGCCACCCTTATATGTGCTTTGCAGGTATTCAGGATAAGCACATGATGATGTTTTAAGTAATTATTGGTATTTTATTCCATAAGTGGGTAGGAAAAGGAGTAGGAATATTCTTTACTGGTCAAGTGTGATTGGACACACAAGGAATTTGTCTCCAATGCATATCACAAATCATAAGATACAAGCAAATGATAAATCATAAGATACAAGTAGGTATTCGGAAAGATGTGAAGATGAGAAAGATAAAAAGATGAGAAAGATAATAGCAATACAGCCTTATTACATAGGTAAATATCTTGAGGCATAAGACAGTGCTGTGGGAATTAGATGTTTAGCAGGTGATGGCATGGGGAGGGGAGAATTATATTTGTGTCTAGTTATTTTGGCATGCAATGCCCTGTAGTGGCATCCTGAGGGGCGAAGTTGAAACAGGTGACATTGTACACCGCATGATGTCACATGGAAGTGGTGTAAATAACAAATACTAAACAATTTGTATCACAAGATTATAATATGTCTGATGTAACATAATTACATAATTTACATCATGCACAGTGACATCATTACCTGTGTGAGGTATCATTTTACCGGATGCTTCTGATAGTTGTTTCATTTCTGTTATATTTCATTTGGTTTTATAGTTAACCACGTGAACAGATCTATAATTCCAAAAGTGTCCTAAAATAGTTGATGAATAACTACATAATTTACCAAACTTGCAGTAAATACAAATTTTGTATGATAACAACGTGCAATCTTTACCCCATGAATAACTGACAAGATACGTAGGGAGTTACAGAAAATATGATGGAACAGTAGTGTAGCAGAGAAAGGAAGCAGCCAAGAAAAGGCGAACCTACTTGGTAGCTGAAGGGTGATAAAAAAAATAATAATGTCATTGGTTTGTTTGCTTCCTATACCCTTTATAAAGCAGGCGTACAGTTGTTGTTTTTTAACTCTGAAAAGTATTAAACACATACACACATCCTTCATGATATTCTATACAGAGCACAGAAAATAAGCAATAAATTATAAGTGAAATACATTAGAGACAAGAGGAATGAAATGAAATATAGCTAGATCTAGTTTGTACATAACATATAGGTCTCTTTTTTATCCATAGAAATACATAGGACAGGATATGTACATATATATCCATTGTCAGAAACTCCCCTTTTCACGACTCTCTTCCTGGGGTTATTGGTTGGAATTGAGATTTTCTGGAATGCTGACATCCATCCTTCTTCATTTCCATAAACTCATAAACTAATTCATAGACTGCCCTTTGTTGTATTTTTTGAATATTTCACCGATTCTTTCCATACACAATTTTCTCAGTCTTCCCTTTTCACACTCTTTTGATTTATATATTGGTTCTGAAATTCAATTCATGTTCATTGTGTGAATACGGCCAAACTCTCAATCTACTTCTTTTGTACTGCTCAATCCATGTCAGTCAATCTCAATCCATGTCAGTCAACCACTTGTTCTTGACCTTCTCTTATTGTACCCAATATGTGGTTTTTCCTGGTCTATCCAACCTTCAGTTTTTATAAAATGTGCTGCTATTTTTACTTTGTTTCTACAAATATTCATTCGTCCCAACAGATCATTAAACTACTGTACTCATATTTCATGCTATGGTGAGTGTATAACCTTTTATATTTCAATGTATTGGGTATTTATTTCTAAGAAATACTTTGACAAGAGATAATTGTATGTTTGCTTCTAAATTGCATAATAGCCTTTTCTTTTTCATCCCAGTATATGTCTGGTTTCATTATTAATATGAAATAAGGGAATAGAGACTTCCAGCTAAAACTTTCCATCTGAATTAATCCAATTCCAATGGGTCATCAGGAGCACAATACACATATTTTCAAACTGACTTTAGATTTTTGAGAACAATTTACCTCAGCCTATACATGTTGGCGGTAATTTATTGAATGGTGGTTGAATTTTTAAAGGTCATTTTCTCATTTTCTAATTTGGATTTCATCACCGTGTCTTGATTTGCAGATAATATAAATATATGGGTTCAGCACTTCCATAATAAGTAATATTTTTAAAAAATATTTGGAACTCTACTTACTATCCCCTCCTTTGTTGGCACAATAAAAAAAAAGTTGTATAGCAGATTAATGGAGTTTTAGTCTTTAAACCTGTAGTCTGTAGCTGTATCATTTTGGATTCAGTGAAGCTTATTTGAAGTGTGAATGTATTTGGTTGTACTAAAATTTCACTTAAAACTTCTCTTCGTGCTAATGTTCCTTCTTCAAGTTGACCTCAGGAATTGATAAAACTGAATCAGATTATACAGAGTCATTTAAGGCCTACTTAAATAAATGGGAAATAAAGAAGACACTAAAATAATATAAGAAAAGATAATAGGTTGGAAGCAGACTAGATCTGCATTTATCATAAATGAATTTGGTTATATCACTGTACTGGGGAATGTATTTAATTAAATCCGAGGAGATTCACATAAGACTGCATTATTGATCTTTGCTATTGAACCAAACTTTGAGTTGGAGAACTTTCATCACTCCCATTACTTTCCCACCTTATTTTAGAATGCCTTGGCAGCAATAGCAATCACCCATGGTATTTCTTTTAGGTATTACTATTATTTAAATCTTCTTATGTGGAAAATGAGTCAGTTTTTCCCTACTGCTGCCTTTGTATAATGAAGCTTTGTGATGACCCCATGGAAGTATCTTCATTATCAAGCATCTTTATTGTCAAGCAATTCAAAATGAAAGCCAAGGCAGGAAATCATGCTTTCTTTCTTTAGGTTTGTATTCTCCTTGGTAAGAAGTGATAACAAAATGTAATGGAAATATTCCCCTGCGAAAACAGGAATCGATTTTCTGATTTTAGTGGGGATAGGGTAGGAATGAAGAACATTTCACCAAGGAGAAATCTGGATACCTGATTTAGCTCTATGACTCAGTTGAAGGTTTTCCAGTTCTCCCCTTGCTTTCAAATCTCATTCAGCTTTAAACCATTTAGAGGCAGATGACTGTCTCTTCAAATTTCCAAGGTTGTACTTCTTGAAATGCCTTGAAAGTAAAGGGACTGTCAAGGTATTCCATTAAGTACTGTCAATGGGAAACAGAAACAGAAAAGCTTTCCATTTCTGAGGATGCCACAGTAGGAGGGCAATGTCACACGATGACTCTTCTAAACCTATTCCAGAAAGATAGGTTGTTGAAAAGTTCCAGAGAACCTTCTTTATTATTTTATGAGATTAGTATCCTTTTCTGACATTCTGAGGACTTCATTCCTCTATGGTGGTAATGGTAGCTATGAGAAACAAACAAACAAACAAACACATTTTATGCAGCAAATTGCTAAGAGATATAAAAGTTTTAATAAATGACAAATGGTTTCAGACTTCTGTGTTAGTTGATGCCAAAGTCCCAGGAAGTCAATAGAACACAAGCATGATGTATGAGGTTCATATAATAACAAGGACTGAACATGAACATCCAGTTTTTTATTCCAGGTTAAAAAAAAAATCTTTGTTCTGGGAAATGAGAAATAGTAATAAATGCTGAACAGTAAAATAACCCTAAGAGATAAGTGTTCCTTCTCCCTTTAATTACAAACAGAGCTTTACTAAAGCCAGTCATAGAAATTATGAAACAGGGTCCCCTCTCTTCATCCCATTGATTCTTTTAATTGGGGAGATAGGTAGACATATTTGCAGAATTTGTTTCAGAATTATCAAATGTCTAAATCCTCAGTCAGATTCAAATCTGATTTACCTGGGGAAAAACTTTATTTTGATTTGATTATCTTTCAAATTCTGGATGCAGTATATAAAGATAACCATGCTCTTTTGCACTTTGCTTAGGTGGTAGAAGTATGATTTTCAGACTATGCTTTCAGAAGCAACACTTTTTTAAAAAGGGACTTGTCTTATATGTTATATGCATGTTTCACAATATATATTATTGGTGTTTCTTTAATTTTAATGGGTAAACACACTTACTTTTGGGGGGGTTGATTTTACTGTTGTGGTTGTCATTTTTAGCTAGTCCTACTTGAATATGTCTATGAATATAATTGCTCTTACATACATTTTACAGACAACTGAAGTATTATGGAAATAATGTCTAATACCATTCTTGAATACTTTTTCTTGCTGTTGAGTGGGAGACATCTAACACAATGAAAGTATTTCCTCCTTGCAAGTTTCAAAGATTGGTACTCAAGTCTTATAATAGGTGTTTATTGATTATGCTGTATCACTGTATCTTGTATTTTTTTTTCCTGACTTACAGAGGAAGAATTGTATGCTCTCCAGAGTCAGCACCTCACGGGGCAGCCTGTAAATCATGCAAGTAAGTATATAAAGAAACAAACTGCTTAGAACTCTTAAAACTCTAGACAATGTAAAAGGATCTCAACTACACACTTAGCATATGTCATCCCCTTAAGAGCCATGGTGTCACAGTGGTTAGAATGTAGTGCTGCAGGCTAACTCATTGCTCACTCCAGAAGGTCCATCCTGAGCAGCTCAAGGTTGACTCAGCCTTCCATTCTTTTGAGGTCAGTAAAATGAGGACCCAGATTATTGGGGCAATATGCTAATTCTGTAAAACCACTTAGAAATGGCTGTAAAGCAGTATGAAATGGTATATAAGTCTAAGTGCTATTGCTTTAAGTAGGCAAGTCAAGAAACAGGCTTGGCAGAAATTTCAAGAATGGTCTTTATTGTTGTAGTGTAGAATCACAGAATCTTCAAAAGAATCGGTTTCTGCCAGTCACATCCAATAAAATTAAGGTAGTGTTAGCCTTAGTTTCTTTCTCATACTTTCCTCTTTGAGGTGTCCTTGCAGATGTTTCATTTCCCAAGCTAGTGCACTGATGATGTTACCTAGTTTGGGTAAGGAAACATCTGCAAAAAATCAACCAAGCTCAGAGGGTACCAAGGACCCTCATTCCAACCTGAGCTACAAATATTCTCCTTTATTGGTACGTTCCTTTTTCTTGGGACTAAGTTTGATTGTTTTCCTGTGAGAATTCTCCTTCATGGTTTGAGTATCCCTTTATTATTCCCAAGATTGTGTCTACATTCATTCACACCACACAAACAGTGACATCTGGGGAAAGTATTAAAAAAAACCATCAATGTGGAATCTGTAAACTTATAATGAAAACCCTGCCTCCTTTTATATTTCACCTAAAAAAGACAGGGGCTTCAGGGGATGCAGCCACAATCTTCATCCCTTAGTGGTCAACCTTGATGACATCAAGAAGAAAAAAACAGTTACAGATTTTAAAAAAAAGTTACTAATTTCTTCAATGGGCCGAAAAGCAATCAGAGACTTACTCAAAAACAGTTTTCAGAGTTTTCTAAAACTCATAAAGGAAGATGGCTATTATGTCTCCATAATATATTCCAAAGTTAGAGGCACAACTAAGATGAATTTTTTTTGTAGGCCATATCTTCTCATTTCATCTTATGTTGTAAACTGTTATAAGATGTTAATAAACAGTTTCTATTCTTTTTTTAAAGAATGTATTGCTTTACGGGGAAGAGATACCACTGAAATATTGAGGTAGGTTAAATATGTCTTTGCCGTTAAAATGCATGCTTAAACAAGGAAGGAAAATGATAGCATAAAGCATTCTTGGTAGCCTCAAAAGTGGATTTCTTCCTAATACAAATAGGAAATAAAATGAACTCATTTTGGAAAGCAGAAAGAAATTAATAAATTCTGCTTTTCAGATTTTTTTTCTCCTCCCTATTAGGCAATACTGTAACATTTAAAAATATTTTTTAAAAAAGCATTTTTTAAAAAAATGTGCATATTGAATGTCAGGACATTTTTAAGGAAATTAAAACTTTGTTTGGCTCTTAGGAAGCTGTAAAGGAAGATTCCAGCAGAATTGTTAGAATCAAGAAGATTAACAGACAGTCAGAATCAAGATCAAAGATCTCTTTATCGACATATGGAAGTTACAAAGATAGATTGCCTCTGATTTTAAAGGTCATTCTATTTGAGGGGAATTAAATATTTTTGAGGCTAGATCATCATTTAGCTCTGTAGAGGATGTCAGATTGACAAACCCCATTAATATACCTACTATAAAGAGGTCAACAAACCATAAATAACATGATTTGGCCTTTTGGTGGTTTGGAATCAGTCATCACAACTAATAGAATATTTGAAGCACAAAACAAAACTTCCTAAAAAGAGGAAATGTTTATTGTAAAGGATTTTAAAATGCAGCTGTGTTTTTCTCTCTGTGAAATATGTATTGCATCTTCCCAGGGGAAAAATGTTGACTCAACAGAAGACAACATTATAATACTGTTGAGAAATATCAGTGAAGTCACCAGGATTCATGTTCAGTTTGAAGAAGTCTATGAAGTTTGATCTAGTAGTTAAGGTGCTAGAAAGTGGGAGACCATGAATTCTAGTCCCACTTTAACCATGAAAGCTAAGGTGACTTTGAACCAATCACTCTCCCTCAGCTCAACTCACCCATGGGGTTGTTGTGGGAAAAATAACAGAATAAAGGAACAGAATAACAGGGTTGGAAGGGACCTTGTAGGTCATCTAGTCCAACTCTTTGCCCAAGCAGGAGACCCTACATCATTTCTGACATATGGCAGTTCAGTCTTTTCTTGAAAGCTTCCAGTAATGAAGCTCCCACAACTTCCAAAGACAAGCTGTTCCATTGATTGATTGTTCTCACTGTCAGATAATTTCTCCTATTTCTAGGTTGAATCATTCCTTGATCAGTTTCCATCCATTATTCCTTGTCTGGCTTTTGGAAGGTGCTTTGGAAAATAGCTTGACCCCTTCCTCTCTGCAGCAGCCCCTCAAGTATTGAAACACTCCTATCATGTCTCCCCTGGTCCTTCTCTTCACTAAACTAGTGGAGGAATAATAGGAGGAGGAAAGTGTGTTGGATACATTTACTGTCTTGAGCTTTTGTAAAAATAATAAAAGTGGGATAGAAATAAATAAAATAAAATAAAAATAATAAATAAAATATAATAAAATAATAAAATGTAAAATGTTGGAACTGCCAGAAGAATTGCTTAAGTTATTCTGAGTTATTTATTCATTTATTTTTGCCTAATCTATTTAAATTGTTTATACATTTCTGCATAGATTCCTGAAGTATTACATTCATAAAAATAAGATTTAACCAAAACATTATTATGAAAACATAATACAATAACAGAAAGATACAGATCACAACCATTCATTAATGCTAAAGTGCCCTTGGAACTATTCTGTTTTTACTAGCTTCCTAAAGATCCTCAAGGAGGGCAGTAACCTAGCCTCAAGAAGGAAGCTGTTCCATAACATAGGGGTTCTAATGGAAAAACATTATATGTTGTCACTTGTCACTTTCAATGCATGGGACAAATAATTGATTTTGTCAGGGAGCTCATACTGGATGAATCTTTTTTTTTTACCCATATGGGGTTTTATACATTAAAACTAGCTCTTTGAAGTGCAGCCAAAAACCTGCAATCAGTGTAACACCCACAATACAGATCTGACATATCATAGCAATTTTTGTTTGCCAACAAATGACACACATGATTTTATACTATTTTTGGTGTCTGAGTGCTCTTCCAAAGTTGCCTGGTGAAAAGTGCATTTCAATAATCTAAACTGGTGGTGGTAAGAGCATGTCACTGTTGCCAAGACCCACTGTTCCAAATAGAACTATCCTGGCTGTACCTTTTGAATGAATCAAGGAGGACTTGGTCATTGACTTGCTCCTTTAAGGAAGGGACACCCATCCAGAGCTAACAAAGAGTATTTCTAATCATATGACAGAAAATGACCATTGGGAGCAATTGCATCAAGCATTCAGATTGCCTTCAAGTATCAGAAATCTACCAGATGCTATCTGAACCTTATTGTCAGCTTGTTAGAAGACTTCCCCAGAAACTTTTGGAATCCATGCATTAGGCATCTTCATTGGTCTATCCAACAGCAAGACCACTCATTAACACCAGGAAGTGATCTGACCACAACACAGGACTTCTNCAACACAGGACTTCTAATGTTTTCCACACCTAGATCACATTTCAACTACTCCAAGATGAAGTTAAGTGTATTTTCACCTGCATGTATTGGGGAGAAGAGGGGAGATATTATCTAGGAAAACCTCATATTGTTGTGAAAGCAATTAATGACCCAGATTGTTGTGAAAGCAATTAAAGATCAGTATTGATTCAGCTTTCCATCCTTCTGAGGTCGATGACCCAGATTGTTGTGACAGTATGCTGACTATGTAAATCACTTAGAGAGAGCTATAGCCACTATGAAGCTGTATATAAGTCTAAGTGCTATTACCGTTGCTATTGCTAACGCCTGAAACTTTTTAGAACCCACTTCCAAAATGTGAATGTTGAAATTTCCTGGCTACACCAGCTGAGACAACTTTAAAACCAATCCAACAGCAAAGTTCAGGAAGAGGTCTTGGACCCATGAATGATGTATTCAGGCCAGAATCAGATACAAATGGTTCTGATGCCCCTACATATCTCCAAAATACATTTCCACTAGAATGTCTATGGAGATTCTCACTCATCCAGGCATGATTGTCCCAAATGTGTTTTTTGAAAAGGCAACTGGACTTGAAAAAACAAAGTCCAGTTGCCTTTTGAAAAAGCACCTTTTGGATTGCTGCTAGAATGTGCTCATCCCCGTTCCTCATAGTAAATCATCAACAATATCTCTGCACTTCCCTGGTAAATTCCACACTCCCAAATACCATGATCCATAATGTCAACCTCAAATAACTCTGACTTGTACCAGTCCTGGTCCAATAAGCCTTTTACCTTGCTCAAGACCACTCCAATTGATTTATTAGGCTTCTATCAATCATATATCACTACCCTTACTATACCTACTAGACTCCTAACCAAACATACAGTAGGTCAAAATAAAATATATCAGCTGCACTACCAAGTAACTAGATTTCATCAGGTTTCCCAATTATAGAAATAATTTTAAGAAGAGGATACAGAGGTGTGTGTGTGTCTGTGTGTTTGTGTATGTGGTGGTTTTTGTTGTTTTTGAAGTAGCTGAAGCAGTTGGCTGAAAAATGCACAGCAAAGCACTATTCTACAATCATCCAATTAAAACAAATAAGAGAGAACATACAATAATGAACAAGATACATGTACTGATAAATATACTTTATCATCTTATACCAATGGCATCAGTTTCTCTTTTCCCAAGAAAGGGTATTTCTGCAAATCTAATCTCTTCTCTTAACATATACAAGCATTATAGTATTGTTATATTGGATTGTAATATTATACAACATTATTGTAAGTTGCCCAGAGTAACCCTATAGTGAAATAGGTGGAAAATAAATTTAACAAATAAAAAAATTACACATAAAAGTCACATCAAGGTCCAATTACAACAGACTCCATCTTGAGGACTTTTGTTTTTTTTTTAAAAAAGTCATATCCTGCAGATACCCTTGTCTGGTACAATTTGAAAGTACTCTCACATTTTTCCCCTCTCCCTTCAACTAGGATTGTTTTATTACTCTGCCAGTTAAAATATACTGTCATCGTTTGTGTTGTGAAGGAGAAATTTGCCTTGACAGGTGGAGCTTGTGTTGTGCCTTTTATTTATAAGTGATTAAAGTCAGTTCAGCATGGATAATTTGGGAAGGGGAAAGTGACAGCTTCTTACTAAGATCTCAGTATGCTCATATGTTTCTGGTATACTGTCTGTTGGTTACTCACAAAAAGGGTTTCATAGACTGGAAAATGGTTATCAATTAGCTGTTTGTACCTGGAGAGAAGCCATTAAGTTCATTGAGCAAAAGTGGATTGCTCAGTAGGCAAATATATTTAATACAAAATTCTGTCTCAGTAAAAATATATGGAAAAGGAGAAGGCTAACTATCAGTCATGGGTCTTGTGTAGTGTGGACTGAACCCAGACATAAATGTGGATCAATACATAAGTCATGATTATCTTCTTCCAATAATTAAAAACTTTTTCATTTCTTTAGGCCATTTTGCATAAATTACTTAGAACTGTGCCCTAACATCAAGTGGGTCAGTTAAGGATGAATTTTTAATTCACATGCAGTAAACAGAGAATCAAGCAAGAATCTTTATATCTATATTAATTTGATCCATACATCTTTGATTTTCCTTCCATTAGAAAAAAGAGCTGTGGTGGCACAGTGGTTAGAATGCAGGCTAATTCTGTTGACTGCCAGCAGTTTGATTCTCACTGG
>AZIM01006367.1:9967-21096 GCA_000516915.1 Ophiophagus hannah | reverse complement strand
GTCGTAAATTGCCCTCGTGTGACTCGCGCGACTCGCGCATGCGCGCGCGATGCAGAACAACAGAACCGGTAGTTATACTGGTCGGATCCCATCCCTGGGTCTATTACATACTATTCTCTGAAGCAACATTTTTAATTATCACTACTTATGAAGAAAGAATATTTATTTAAGAGCTCTTGGTATCTTGAGTTCTTCAGCTACTTTCCATCAATATTCAATATGGTTTTACTTCTTTGCAATTTTTTTGTAGAAATAACTTTGGAACAAAGAAAATTTTCAAATGGAATTTCAATCCTTTTAGAATTCAAGACAGGTAAATCTTACATTAAAAACCTCTTTCTATGAAGGTTGAACTACAAAACAGTAATATCCAAGAAGAACATTTTTATTTATAGTAAGGTATGTTTGAAATCCAGTTTGTGTAATGATTAAAGGCTCTGGAATAGAAACAAGAATACATGAATTTTATACTTGCCTTAGGTAGAAAGACATCAGAAGAAGATACTAAATTTCTTCTGAAAATGGTGCCAATAATATTGTATTGCCAAAGGAGTCATAAGGCCATGTTTAACCTTTCATAAATTAAATTATATGATTGAAATTGATGAGGTAAATGAATGGCAACTTGTTTAAGTCTTACAGATCAATTATTCAGTCAAGGGATCCTATTCACTATATCTTTTCTTTTACAAAATGAATGAGATTTTTAAATTGATCAAATATCATGCTGGAATCTGAGCACTGGACTATTGTTAAGATCTTATCAGGGATGTTCTAACAAGAATTGTCATTCCTTAGCACTCTCAGTAAAATCATCTGAAGTTGCTTAGATTAAAAACCCACAGAACAACTGTGGTAATAAAACAAATGAGAAACATTCAGAACTATTACTATAATATCTTACTATGATAAAATAAAATTTTGTCTAGGTATTGAATTCATTGGATGCATTTTCAATTGTTAGTCATCTAGCTTCATGTATAATCTATAATTATCTCTCATCTCCCAACATAAAATAGAACACCACTCTACTGAATCTTGGCAGCAGTTCAGAAGCATCCTCAGATCTTTATGAGGCTATAAAATTAACTCTGCTTAAAAGCAGAATGATTTTTATACTCCAAGGTTAACCATGTAAAATAAAATATTGATTTAAACCTTAATCATGATATCATATAATTGTTGGAGGAGATACAAATCGAAATCCTCACTCTTATATAAAAATGGCAATATTTTTGTTTTCCATAATTATTATATTAGATTCATAATATTAAACACCATTACATACAGAGACACGTATACATGAATAGATACACAATCTTTACACAGCTCATATTTACCTAGCAGGTAGTCTATAAATCCTTCTAAACACAAACATATTTTCATAATACAAGAAAAGTTTTTTTAAATTTAAATTTTAAATTAGTCTATTTCCATATATTTCATGCTCTGATATATGAAGTTTAAAGCAACATTTAGATTATATCATATTTCACTAAATCCTCTTTTTGAGGTATAAATGAGAAATATATTTAATATAAATACATTAATAAATAGACACATACGGAAAGAGACATATGCAGTAATTATAGCTCTAATCTTTCAAAATATCCTTCAGAATATGAGAATAGGAGAGTATCATAGTTTTATTTTACTTCCTTTACTTTTCAGAAAACAATTAAACTGATGAAGTGATAGATCCTAATCCTGGTAGGTTCCCCAAAGTTCATCTAAGTTTTATATTTTAGTTTCAATCATTATAGTCTTTTCCAAGCTGGAATATACCCTTCAATTATAGCATTTGCTTTAAATAGAATTTTCTGTTGCAATCAACAAATGACATCTTATTCTTGTCACTGTTAAATGTCTGATCAAACTGGATTAACATAGGGTGGCAAAGTTTCTGATAATGTTATATTTTAATTCACATGTAAATTATAAAATGTGAAAAATGAAAATTTTAATTTATTGTGTTAATTATTTAATGTCTAGACTTTACACCAGAAACCTAGGCACTCATGATACAGTCAAATGTAGATACAAAACAATCACATTCATTATTTTTTTTTCTCTACCATTCCTTCAGAGCACTTTGGGAAAACAAAGATTTATCCAGGATTTCTGACACAGAAGATAATTTCATCTAGCTCCATAATCATATCTGAATTCTAGAGAAAAGTCACATAGATTGTGGAATTGTCTGTTTGATCACTTGTCAGAATGACAGCAGAATAGATGGCAAAATCCAATGTTCAAATTTCAAAAATTCTGCCAGGCGGTTATACATATCAGAAAACAATTTTGTCCTCATCTGTAGCATCTTATGATATTTAAAAAATTGTTCTGCAAGATTAGAAGACTCTTCAAATATAAAATGCATTGGAATTGAAAAAGATAATAGGAAAAAACTATCAGTAGCCTTACTGAATAAATGGGCATCTATTCACTAATAATAGTAACAATAATAACATTTTCTCTCACTAAGAAAGCTGTTTTATACTTTATTCCTCATTCCTGTTCCTGACTCATTTTCTTCTCTAGTATTACAGCAATCAGTTTAAATGATTGTATTTAAAGTATAAATTTACTTCATTTCACATAGTGACCACAATTTGATGGCAAAGAAATGTTCTATTAGTTCCATTTTGATCTGTTGTTATATTGTCCTACCTTATATTTCTGGCTTTGTTTTCTTTCTTTTTTATTTCATAGGTTGAAAATATGATCATTGGCAATAAAACAGTGGTAACCCATTTCATCATTTTGGGCTTCCCTAGTCTGAAGAAGTTTCAGTTTCTCCTCTTCTTTGTTGGCTTGTTCATTTATGTATTGACTTTGAGTGGACACCTCATCATTATCAGCATAGTATACATTGACCGACGTCTCCATAACCCCATGTATTTTTTCCTCGGCAACTTCTCCTTCTTAGAGATATGGTATACATCCAATATTATCCCTCAAATGCTAGAAGTATTCATAACAAAAAACAAATATATCACATATACTGGTTGTATTGCCCAACTCTACTTTTTAATTTCATTTGGTACAGCTGAATGTTTTATTTTGGGAATCATGGCATTTGATCGCTATTTAGCCATATGTAATCCTCTACGTTATCAAAACCTAATGAATAACAAAATTTGCCATCAAATGGCTGCATGTTCTTGGATCAGTGCCTTCTTAATTAATATTCCTCCATTGGTTGCTCTATATAGGCTGCCATTTTGTGGACCAAATGAGATCAACCATTTCTTTTGTGATGCGTCACCTTTACTGAAACTATCTTGTGAAAATCCTCATGAAGCTGAATTGTGCAACTTCATTGTGGCTACTAGTGTCATTGTTAGTTCATTTTCTCTAATTTTAGTCTCTTACATCCTCATAATTGTCAGTGTTCTGAAAATTCCCTCCACTACAGGCCGGCAAAAGGCTTTTTCTACTTGTGGTTCCCATCTGGCTGTAGTCACTATTTTCTATGGCACACTGATGTTCATGTATGTCTGTCCAACCTCAAAAACTTCAAACAATTCAGTGATCTTCAACAAGATAGTATCCTTGTTTTACAAGTGGTTACTCCCATGCTGAATCCTATCATTTACTGCCTGAGAAGCAAAGAAGTCAAAGATGCATTAAAGAAAGCTCTTAGTAGGAAACATGGACTCACAATGGAATCAAGCCGAATTAGAAAAGGATTAATTAATTAGTACCCTCTCCTCAAACAATACATTTTCCACTTGTATTGGATTATAAAACTGTAAATTCCCAGCTATGTTGAATGCATATAATTGATTGGAGTAATTATATAAATGGATTAATTTTTTAGTTTATGTAAAATATTTCTTATTAAATAATAGAATTGTGCAAAGATCACTCAATTCAGTAAGTTAAAGGTTTCTCCTATCCAATATTATCTGACATTAGGGGATAGGGTTAATTTATGTTTCTTAACCAAGGAAGATATCATTGTCTGAAGACATTTCTGTAATCATGTGGCCATCATGATGTCACACTGCCACACAGAGCATATGGAGAAACACAGAATACTGTTATCTTCCCACTGAGTATTTATCTACTCACATTTTACCTTGTTTAAAACTGCTAGGTGCCTTCCACTGTTTTAAATTGGGTAATGTGGCAGAACTTTGAATAGCAAGAGTTGATTTGAGATGTGCTATAAAAACAGCAAAGCAAGCCTACAGTCCTAAAGTACAGAATTTATTTCAAGGTCCTATGGACCCAAGACATATGTGACAAGGTATTCAGGTTATTACTGATATAAGGCAGCTTCCCTGACATGTAAGGGTGACACAGATTCTCTAAACAAGCTAAAGATGTTTTTAGATGGTTTGAGGCCAAAAAAATTCCAGCAAGGAAGGCTGTTCCCCTTCCTGATGAGCAGGTGCTCAGGTTTGATACAACTGCTGCTTGGAAAGTCCTGTGAAAAGTCAATACTCAGAAAGCTGCAGGCCCTGGGCAAGTAAATAAGTAGTGTGCTGAACAGCTGGCTACTGTTCTCACAGACATCTTCAATCTCTCATTGCATCAGGCCATGGTTCCATCATGTGTAAGACTTCAATAATTGTAATAGTGCCAAAAAACCCTATAATCACATGCCTTAATGATTACCATCCAGTTGCACTCACTTCCATTATGATGAAGTGTTTTGAGAGATTGGTAAAGGACTATATGGTTTCATGCCTTCCCCCTACATTTGACTCATTACAGTTTGCCTATCAGAACTGCTCTATAGATGATGCATTTTCCTGTGTGCTTCATCTTAGCTTGGTGTACCTGCAGGAGAAGAATAGTCATGTGTGAATGTTGTTTGTTGATTTTAGTTTGGTGTTCAACACAATCATTCCTCAACATTTGGTGAACAAACTGAGCCTATTAGTTTTTAATCTATCTTTTATGTAATTGGATACTGGATTTCCTTATTGATAGGCTCCAGTTTGTGCAAGTTGGAGGGAAAGTTTCCAATTCTATCTTCTTGAGTATGAGTTCCCCAGAGGGCTGTGTTTGAGTCCACACCTTGATGACCCATGACTGCTCTGCCAAATCTGCTATGAATCATATTGTGAAGTATGCATATGACACAGCAGTAGTTGGTGTTATGTGGAATGACAATGAAGATGCTTATAGGGAAGAGGTGAAGGCTCTGGTGGACTGGTGCAATAAAAGTAAACTGGTTTTAAATCTTAATAAAACAAAGGAGATCATTGTGGATTTTAGAAAGAGCCAGCATAGTCATCCTCCACACAGTATGAAGGATGCAGCTGTAGAAGTGGTCAACAGTATTAAGTATCTGGGGGTGCAGATAACTAACAATCTGAATTGGTCTCTCCACCTGTCATCCTTAGTGAAGAGTGCAAACCAACATCTGCATTTCCTGTGTCAGATGAGGAAAGCACGTCTTTCTCCTTCTGTCCAGGCCACTTTTTACAGAGGCACAATTGAGAGCAAACAACAAACTACATCACTGTTTGGTTTGGTGGCAGCACTTTGTCATGGCTTACCTTATCAGAATTATCCTATCATCAAAAATTGATGCTTCACCACCAAAAACTCAACAAAATTATTTTTTCCTATCTGTTCAAAAGAGAGGATTCCAAAAACAGACAAGAGAACTCAGGTGCTTATCTAGTAGGCTGAGTTTAAACAAATGCTTTATAAAGGGAAACATACAGGCATTCTGTATTTATTTAGGAAACCATTGGGTAAAATGAAATCACAAACTAAAACTCCCAATTGATTGCTTTAAAAAAAGAACCCACAGTAAACAATGCTCAGTGCAAAATGTCTCTTGAAACAGCCCTATTTCTGATAAATTAGGGTTTTGGTTACTACATTATAAAAAAAATAAGAAAAACTCAAGTCCTCATTATAAAAAAAATAAGAAAAACTCATATCCTCAAACTCATTAAGTTGTCAAGGAGGAAATTTTTAATCAAATCTTTAATTTTATATCAGACATCACTGAAAATGAGAATATTTAATGAAGTCCACGTTTGCTTATTTGAAGCAAAGCTGTAATTCTGTAACTGGAAAATGCATGGTTAAATAATTCAGAAAAGATTTTTCTCTTGGAAAATGTGATCATCTGAACAGATTCCTGAAGTTCAGTCAAATACCTATTTAAGAGTTATTTATGTAGTTCTGATACATAATTTTAAACTAAAAAAATCTGAAATGAGATTTCTGAGAAAATGGCAGACTTGATTCAGTATTTATCCTACCTAGACATGTTAATAATTTCTTGAATGGGGTAAAAGGTTGTTTAAAATAAGACATCAAGTTAAGAAAAAGAAAAAGTACTTGTTTAGAACATTTTTGTAATTCCTGCAAAATTCCAGAAATCCTTAGAAAACATCTTTTGGCTGAGAAGCAACTCTGTTCTTCACTTGCTCAATTGCCCAATCAAAAGGATAATAAGAAAAGATGTATTTATCAAAAACTATTTTACTCATCTTTTACAAAAGGTTATTCACTTTTTTTGCTACTTTTTGTCATGGATAGCAAATGTATGATAGTATACATTCATATATGACTTAAAATGAGTGAGAAAGGAAATTAGAGATCCCAGACTTATCTAGAGAATCAAAACCTATTTCAAATTGTCTCATTCCACATAAGGTTAAAGATTCCCCCCCAAACACATGTGCATGTATATTATTCATATTTTTCTTCCAAAATCATCAAAATCATGTTTTATCTTATTCATTTTAATGAAATAAATATCAGTACAAAAAGTATAAACTTTATAATTTTTACTACAGTTTATTAGGCAATTTAGGAAAAATATTTAAACTGGGAAGTGCACGGAACAAAAGAAAAAAGAGTAAAGTAAAATGAATAAACAATGGTGTTACAAAGAAATTCTAATTTTCCAGTATATAATTAACTGATTGCAAATTACTGAATTACTGCATCACATCATTTTAAAAGTACAAACAATGCTGTTAAGCTTCAAGGAAAGTATTATTATCTGCAGCCATAGTCTGCATAGGATAAATCACAAAATCAGACTAATCTATAATAAAATGTATCCACACTTCTAGGCATATTCTACCACTAGTTAGCACTGACTTTCTCAATCTTTAGCCTTCCAGAAGCTTTTTTTTTTTAACCAGGAAGCCACAACCATTTCCACTTCTCTGTGTTGCAGTGCATTCAGAATAAGAAGTTAATGTCTGCAATGACAATAGTGATGTTTGCTTCTATGAACAGATTGTGTCCAAAAGCTGTTTCAGAAGAATCCACAGAAGAGAAGTAAGTCTTATTTAACAGGATAGAAAAGTTGACCCTGAAAATGGACCTACAAATGTCAGGCTACAAAAATGACATAAAAAAGAGATGTTATTGGATATCCAAAAGAAATTGATTGAGGCTTTAAAAGTAAAAAGAGAATTACAAATAATAAAGCAATCAGAGTAACCTAGATAATTCTTTTATATTGGATTTATAAAAATAGTTTTGTCAAATAACAAATAGTTTTGTTAAATAACAAATAGTTTAATAACAAATAGTTTTGTTCTTAAAGCTTGAATAAGTCTTGTCTAAGGGATAAAAAAGAAATATAAAGAAATCAAATTCTATAACATTACTTGAATGGATTAACAGTTAAACATTTACAATAGAAGTAAAATTAAGGAATATAAAATTGGTTTATTTGATTAAGGTTAAAATAGATATGTTGTTATTTCTGGCAATTCTTAATAGGCTTTTAACACCTGTTTTGAATTAATGATTTTTTTAAGGATTTGTTTATAGATCAGAGATGGAAGATGGGACGAAGGGACTATTGGTTATAAATTTAAAAAAGTAAAGTTACTGAAATTATTTATATTTGTTGTGATGGAGTTTGGAACACTTCTTTATACATTTATTTTCTTTTTTACTCTTTTCTTATTTTTTATTCCAATGCATATTTTACTTTTCTTTCTATTCTTCTTTATTATTATTTTTTGTAATTGAATTCTTTTTTACAATTATAAGCTTAAACTGCACTAGTGTTTTATAAAAATACAATGAATCTGGAAATCCACAAAACTGGATCTAATCATTTGATTATCAGTCCTCCTAGGTAAACCAGGAAGGAAATAAGACTCAATGAGCTAATTCTAAGGCTAAAGTAGCAGAATCCTACAAGGCTGAAAGTAAAAACTTCCCATTGACACTTTTAACTGCTTGATCCATTAGGGCAAATCCTTCCTCAGGTTCTTTATCTGACAATTAAGTGTGGGGGGGCTCCTTCTTCTTTTCTGATTGTGTCCTAGGCAGCATCTCTTTCCCTTGTTTTCTGAGGTCATCCACAAATTCCATTACATCACTCTACTCTTCAGACTATTCCTCTTCTCACAAGTTCCCAAAGGAAATAGATTGTGGGTTATGAGAATGAAATGTAGTGGTATTGTTCCTTTCTTCTTTTGACAACTCCCTGTGAGCACACAAGAAATCCCTTAACCATTTGCTCCTTTGGGAATCTATTGATCTTGTATGTCTTGTCTGCCTGATGTGAAAGGAGTTGGTTCATTTTCCCCAACTCAGTGTCTTGTTATACTCAAAGCTCCATTCATCCCAGAGAAGTGTTCCTCCTGCTTTTGTTAGTCACATTTTACTCTTGCAACACAGGTAGCTTTTTATGATAGAGTTTGTTGGAGTATTACTAGAGAAGTAGGTGTATTACTAACTTGTGATTATTATTGGCAAGAAATGTCAAGTGGGAGTATTTTCCCTTCTGGAATAATTCTTTTCTAGGTAGTAGAATATTGTCTTTATAGAAAACAGGTAATGTTATGCTCAGAATACTTTCTGCCTGGGTATTTTTATGAAAAGAAGTATGGTATGTTTTGATTAATTAAAAACTCACCTAAATATGTGACTTTAACTTTGGGGTATTTTCTCTTTTTATATTTAAAAGTTCGCTTTAAAAGGTAAGTGCATTTTTTCTGCCTCCTTTCCTGCAATTTCCCTCTATCTTCAAGAATCTTCATAATGACAAGTGGATTTCTGAAACAGTGACAATTCTTAAACCATCTGAATGTTCCTATTTAATTACACGTAAACTATTCAAATGGGAAATACCTATCTTTAAAACTAATAGGGTACCAGTGTATGGCAACTTTTATGTGTTCTGATTTTAAAATATCCCTTTTCCATATTAACTCATTGGATCATTCTGATATAAACTATTAAATTCTAGGCTCTATGTTCCAATTCAGCACACTCACTACATTTGAATATTTTGGAAATAATACTAAGCAGTGACAGCTAAAATAATACATGGTAATTTTCAGAGCCGTCTTAACAGTATTATGGGCCCTGAGCAAAGCAGTGTACTGAGGCCTCTATGACAAGTACTCACAGGAATAAAAATGTAAATGATCAATAAAATTAAACATATATTTGCATATTAATATTATTTAAAAATGCAGTAAAATTTAATAAATATGTTGCTGTATTTATATGATACAAGGTACATTGAAGGGTTAACACACACAAATTAGGATGTGGCCCCTATGCTCATGGGACCCACAGGAAAATGCCCATCAGGCCTGTGTGTTAAGGCAGCTTTGGTTATTTTAATTTTAGGAACTCTAGTGAGCTTTCAAGAAAAAAAATCCCAGGTTTTCCAGCAACATGGCTCGGTAATATCCCAGTAATAGAATACACTAGGAGGATCTTCATTTCTTGCTTGAGTTAAAGCTTAACATTAACTTTTGTCTATGAGACAAAATTATCTGTGATTTGATTCTTTTTCTTTATAAAAGGAGTCAAACTGTTCATCCATAAAAGTAAGTGAATGTAATTGTGAGGTGCAAGTGATTTGTCATTACTTGTTTCCTATGTCTGAGAGACAATGACTAGCTCAATGTCATCCAACTGTCTAGAAGACAAGACTAGAATTCCTGGCCTCCCAGTTTCTAGCCTGGTGCCTTTACCAGTATACCACACTGGTTAGAGATCTTTACTTGTATGTTTATTCTTGTTTTACAGATAAATAAGCAGAAATGGAGAACCAAACTGACTTTATTTTGCTTGGACTTTCCAGTGATCCTCAACTACAAAACTGGCTCTTCTTGATCTTTTCAATTATTTTTCTCATCACAGTGTCAGGAAACATCATAATCATTCAAATAATCAGAATAGAACCTTCTCTCTCAGTACCTATGTACTATTTTTTATCTCATTTGTCCTTTGTTGATATGTGTTACTCAACTAATATTGTTCCTAAAATGTTAATGAATTTTCTTATGAAGCAAAATACTATTTCCTTCACATTCTGCATTTTACAAATGTTTTGTACCCTTCTACTGGGTGTTACAGAGGTTTTCCTATTGTCAGCAATGGCATATGATAGATACGCTGCTGTTTGTCACCCACTTCATTACATAATGATCATGAATAAAGCAATATGCACTTACTTAGTTTTAGGAGCATGGCTAATAGGCTTGCTATCTGCAACAATAAACACAGTGCCCATTTTTAAGTTACACTTCTGTGACCTCCGTGAAATTAATCACTTTAGCTGTGAGCTTCCACCATTATTGAAAGCATCATGTTCTGACACTTTTCTAAGTAATGTGATCCTTTTGTCTTTTGCTGCTATATGTGGACTTGGTTCCTTCTCACCAACATTGGTCTCCTACATTCATATCATCTCCACCATCATGAAGATCCATTCTGCAGAAGGCAGAAGTAAAGCTTTCTCTACATGCAGTTCCCATCTCATTGTGGTAGGCTTACAGTACATGACAGGAATGTCCCAGTACATGAAACCCAGCAATGTTTCTTCTATTACACTGGATGAGATTATCTCTGTTCAATATAACATTTTGACCCCAATGCTGAATCCAATTATCTATAGTCTGAAAAATAAGGAAGTGAAGAGAGCACTTAAAGGAATGTTTAAGCAAAAAATAAATACTTGATCTAACTTATACTCAGTTATATATGGATACTTTAAAGATGAGTGTCTATTTACCTGTGTGTTATTTTTGTGTTTGCATATGTAAAGAGGTGGAAAGGGGGTAAGAAAAGAGAATATGGTTTTACTGCTTATAAACATCATTAACATTTGGAAAGCTTCAATTTATATCTAGGGTAACAGATAACAGATAATCAGAGTT
>AZIM01006366.1:7464-19629 GCA_000516915.1 Ophiophagus hannah | reverse complement strand
ACTCAAAATTTCTGCTACCAGTTCTCTAGAACTGAATATCACCTCTGAATGGAAGGCTGAGTCAACCTTAAGCCAGTGAGAATTGAACTGCCAAAGTGCAGTCAGCTGGCAGTCAGCAGAAGTAGCNTGCAGTATTGCATTCTAACCACTGCACCATTGTGGATAGTTATAATAGATAACTACCTTGGTTACTACTATTGATTCGTTTCTTTTGCAATTTCTTTTTTCTGTTAAGTTTCTATTGGTATAACATGCATAGTTATAATTAATGATATTCTTGGTTTAACTATATTGTGCTTATATTTTTGTCATATTATTTTTTATCATTAATACCACTTCAGGTGAATTGTGATGTTGAATTGAAATTATTGATAATTTGTATAGATACAGCTAATTCTGACTTCTCAAATACACTTACCTTAAAAGTGTATTTGTATAATTATTTGTATAATTTTTGTATAGCTTTATCACTTATTTCTTTTTGTTCCACTGACAATTTAGTTCCACTACCATCTACGAAAAGTCTCATTTAACAACAGTGTAGGGGAAATGATTTCCTTCGATCAGAATGGGAATCTTGAAGCAGGATTCGATATTATCAACTGGATCACGTTCCCAAATCTAAGCCTACATCGAGTCAAAGTGGGAAAATTTGATCTCAGAGCCCCTGAAGACCAGGTGTTCAATGTTTCTGTGGATACCATTAGGTGGCCAAAGACATTTAACCAGGTATTTTCAATATTTCTTTATTATATTTTTTTCACCTTTATTATTTTAACTCAAGATGCCAAACTTACTTAATAATCTTTCTTCCTCCTATTTTTCCCACTACAACCCTGTGAGGTGATGGCTCAGGGTCATGCAGTCAGCTTTCATGCCTATGGCAGGACTAGAATTCAAATTCTTCTGGTTTCTAGACTAGCATTTTAACCAATGCACCAGATTAACTTTCCTATATAGTTGGGGTCCATATTATTCATTCAGGATGCAGATCATGAAAATAGTTGTATGACCCGTAGACAATTTTTTGAAAGCATTTTGCAGTGATTCAGATCTTTTCTGGCCAAAATCCATAGCCAGCTGATTTCAGTACCTACAAACATGCTATTTTTTCATATTATTACATAGAATTACTTTCATAATGTTTTTGTTCTTTTTAAAATGTAAACATAACAAGAATGTGAGGGGAAAATGTAACTAATTTAATACTGCAGATGGCACCAATTTATATAACAACATACAATTCTACTGCAAAGCCATCACCTCAAACTAGGCAGAGGTGCAAATGTTTGAATTAGATTATTGTGATTATGATTTAGTTACTTACAGGTCTGTAATGCTAAATTTTGGCTGGGATAGAAAATAAATGTATTGATTTAGAGCCATTTGCTCTGTGCCCATTCCTTTCTCAAACTAAATGTCTATGGAGATTCTTAGGCATCCAGGTCATAGTTATCCAACTGTGCTTTTTCAACAGGCAACTGGACTTTCTTGTTTTTCTTTGAAGACATTTTGAAAAGTGAAACATCTTCAAAGAAAAACAAGAAAGCCCAGGTGCCTCTTGAAAAAGCATCTTTGGCACTTTCTCAAACTATTGTATTATTCTGATTATCAAATTAGAATTACTTTTATGTGGTTATCTCAGTAATAACCCAATATTTAAAGATTCTGCCTTGTTGCTTTGATTTCCTTTGATCAAAATGGAAACCTGGAAGCAGAATTTGATATTATCAACTGGGTTGCATTCCCAAATCTAGGTTTACATCGAGTGAAAATTTGACCTCAGAGCACCCAAAGGCAAAGATTCCAGTGTTAATGTCAAAGCCATTAGGTGACCAAGTAGGTTTAACCAGGTATTTTCCCCATACATTTGGGGTTCAGCTCATTGGTTCAGGCTACAGTTAATGAAAATAGTTGTATGGTCATATATAACTGTATGGAAGTTAGTTGAACTTATTTCCATTTTTTTTAGTAACCTAGACCTTTTCTGCCACAGAAAAGTGATTTCTACCAAGGTTGTAATTTTTATACAATTGGCTAGAGAATACTTTTACATATTTTTTTTAAAAAGGTAAATGCAGCATGATTTTGAAATGAAAATGTAACACTGGAAATGGTAGAATTTGGTGGCATATATCACCCCACAATTCCACTGCAAGACTATTGCCTCAAATCTGGCACGGGTACAAATGTTTGAATTTTTTTAACTTGGTTGCTTATAAGATTGTAATAATGCCTTTTGGTTGGGATAAAAAAAATGCATTTATTTAGAGGCACTTGCTCTGTGCACATTCCTTTCTCAAACTACTGTGTAGTGTAGTTGTCTAATTAGAACCAATGTTGTATAGCTATCCCAGTAGCAAATCAACATTTAAGGCTTCTGCATTGTCTGCTTCTCTTTATGCCTAGGCTCAGCCTCTGTCCTTGTGCAATGAACCCTGCCATAAAGGTCATAGCAAGAGCAAGAAGGAAGGGAAGCCATTTTGTTGTTATGATTGCTTTCCATGTCCAAAAGGAAAAGTTTCAAACCAGATGAGTAAGGCTATCATGGATTGAATTTGAATTTGGAAGCAGGTGGTGGTATTTGTAAAACAGCATGTAAAAATCAGGCTGCATAGAAGCTGGTCTTCTCCTTTGTGTGAATGTGTCAGGGTAATGATTTAAGAGCTTATCAGCTGCTACAATGATGTAATGTTGGGAATGTGTCAGCAAGGTTTCTGGGCTGATACCACTTTAAGAGCCTGTAATAAGAAGAGGCCCTGTTGGGGCATGTCTCTCTCCATATGTGCTTCCATGCAGTAATTGTTGATTGCTGTTTGTTTGAGGTCTGACTAAAGTACTTGTATGTATATATTATTTGTAGATAAAATCACTATTTATAATACAAACCTCTGTTTACTGTATTTGCTCCTGGGTTGTCTCACATAAACACACTCTGACAGAATGCCAGAGGCATCTTCGGGATCCAGTGCATTGCCCAGTAGGATAATTTAAAAAGTAGAATTTCCATCACAAGAGTTACAGTATGGCTTTCATAATTATTTCCTTCCTGTAGATCCCTTTTGGGATAGGGGCTTGATCCAATTGTTTATCCAGATCTGAAAGAGAGATCTGAAAATAGGGATCCATGTTTCCAATGTTATGGGAAATAGCTTGACTTTTTAATTTTCTTTTTATATAATGGCTTAAAATACATCCACATGTATCCGCATTACAAAGAATGTAAAGGGAGGATTTTGGAAGCATCAAAGTTTGAGTTCATATTTATGTATGAAATTTATGTATTTATTTTATCTTTTTATTTTGCCTTTATTATTGTCAACCCCCGAAACGGTGACAAATCCAAGTGCCATCTTGGGGTTGCCACACAAAGGGGAGGCACATCTATCACAGACAGTGGGTGGTGGTACTCACAAGCAAACGGCATTGGCAGCCAGAACTGCAATCGACGAGGGCTGGAACTCTGAGTGGTAAGCAAGACTGGCCCAGAAGCAAAGCCAACCCCAGCCTTCATAGGCAGCTGGGAGGCGAAGGCTCCTAGCGCTAACTATGTTTTGTCTGAACTCACTGTGTGCCCAGATTCCAGCTCAATAAACCATGAGTAACATCCTGATTGTAGTTTTGGTACAGAGCTTGGACCTTTGAGAATTACTTTATAAGTAGCTCAAGCTGGTGAACATGCAAAAACTCCTTCCTCTTCCTCTTTTCCTCACAACAAGATTATTGTGAGGTTGAATGGGATGAGAGAAAGTAACAGGCTCAAAGTCATCCAACTGGATCTCCTCTGTAAGATGGGAGTAGAGATGAAACTTTATTTACAAATCCTTCCTGTTCAACATGCTATTTTTTATGCATGGGGTGGGAGGACTGTTACTGTTATTCTTTTCTCAAGATAAACAAGATTATCTGAAGCAAAACACATATCAACAATGTCTTTTTTAAACAAAAATAAATGGAATTGTGTTTTGAGTCCTCAGTTTCTACCTAAAATCAGTTTTAAGGAAATGGATTCACATCTCTAAGGAATAAATGTGGAACTTTTTTCAAATGTTTCAAACTACCTCAGCTGTGGCAGATGAAAAGGACAAACCTCCCCATTTTCTGCATGATGGACTAACAGTGAGACTCAAGTTCCAGTCAGGTTTACCCATGGAATGTCACTGTCAGCTTGGCCCTCTCCCTAAGTTGTCTCACTGGGTTCTTATTGTAGTTGGAAAAGCTGGAAAACAGAGGGCTAGGTGTATTGCTTAGAGCAGGGGTATCAAACTCAAGACCCATGGGCTGGATCCGGCCCACAGGGTACTTAAATTTGCCCATGGAATTAGCCTGGAAATAACAAATGACTGGCCCGCAGTGCCTCAGGCAGTCAAAATGGGGCATGGGGGGTGCGTGCTCTCCCACACCCCATTTTCAGCCTAGATGGCTCCTGCAGCACCCAGCTAGCCAAAATGACTCACATATGGCCCCCCTGCAACCCATTTTGGCTAGCAGGGTGCTGCCAGAAGCTGTCCAGGCTAAAAACAGGGCACGGGGGCTGTGTGTGGCCCCACCCGCTCCCTCTTTTGGTCAGCAGGGTGCTGCAGGAGGCATTCATCCCATCTCCCCCCTCTGGCAGGCACATGGAGAAGAATTACAATGCTAATCCGGTCCTCAAAGAAATCCAGTTTGACACCCCTGGCTTAGAGCATCTGAAGGAAAGGTGGATATATACTTAATGAACCAATAACAAACAAATTGACATTTGTTTGAGCCATGCCTAATACCTCAATAATTTTGAAATTGGTGCAATTTTATTTGGAGATCATTTTATGTAATGAGCTATTCTTTGTAACTTGACTAGACATGCTAAATTCTTAATAACAAAAGTTGTTTATTTTTTCCTTTTCAGACATGGATTTTTGTTACCAGTGTCCAGAAGATCACTATCCCAGCAAAGCCCAGGATCAGTGCATTCCAAAGAAGATCAGCTTTCTATCTTTCCAAGAACCTTTGGCGATCACCTTGGTCATTGTTGCTCTTTTATTTTCCTCCATCACAGCTCTGGTCCTCATGGTCTTTGTTCAGCACAAGGACACTCCCATAGTCAAGGCCAACAATCGGCCTCAGCTACACCCTCCTGGTCTCCCTCTTGCTTTCCTTTCTCTGCCCTTTGCTTTTCATTGGTCAGCCTCAGAGGGCAACCTGTCTCCTTCGCCAAACTGCTTTTGGAATCATTTTCTCTGTGGCGGTTTCTTGTGTGGTGGCAAAAACCCTCACTGTGGTTTTAGCTTTCATGGCCAACAGGCCAGGCTCCCAGATGAGGACATGGGTGGGAAAAAGGTTGGCCCTCTTTATGGTTCCTTCCTGCTCCCTTGTTCAAACTACCCTTTGTATTGTGTGGCTGGTGAAATCTGCTCCCTTCCCAGATCTTGATATGCATTCTCTGCCTACAGAAATGGTCCTGGAGTGCAATGAAGGCTCCACTGCCATGTTTTATTGCATGCTGGGTTTCATTGGCCTCTTGGCCAAGATCAGCTTTACAGTGGCTTTCCTTGGCAGGAAACTCCCAGACAGTTTCAATGAAGCCAAATTTATCACCCTTAGCATGCTTCTTTTTTGCAGTGTCTGGATCTCTTTTTTTCCAGCTTACCAGAGCACCAAAGGGAAATATATGGTGGCTGTGGAGATCTTCTCCATCTTAGCCTCAAGTGCTGGATTATTGGTTCTCATTTTCTCTCCCAAACTTTATATCATCTTGATAAGACCTGAGCTGAATAACAGGCAACAACTCATAAGAAAAATCTGCATAAAGTGATTATAGGAATCAATCTCCTTGTACACAAGAGAAGTTAGATTAGTGGCAAAACCTTTCTGGGGTTGCAATGACAAATGACCTAAATGTTTTTCAAAACAGAAAAGCTGAGTATAAATTTAATACTAAAATATATTATGTTCTATATTGCTTCATTCAATCATGGTTATAGGTAATAAAGAGAATGATTTACCTAATAGTATGGGCAAACTTCCTGAGTGTGAGAGCTTTAAAAAGTGAACCATCCTGCCCCTTGAAGCCATTACATTCAATGAGTCATAATAATTGTAGAGATTGTTAGAAAAATTCTGAACTGAAGCTTGGTGATTCAAATCTGGATTGTTACTTAATGAACTCGAATGAAATGCACATATGGATGACAAACATGACATTTCAAAGCAAGCCTCAAAGGAGATGGGCTTTCATCTTAATACCATTTGTGTCATCTTGCTTGTTTTGACCCCACTTGAATGTACCACTAAACTGGTCTCTTGTTTTAGGAAGTCACATTATTTTGAAACTTTTTAGGAAAAGAGAAAACCTTTGCTGAAATCATGGGTTAGAAAATAATTTTCTGCTTCTACGTAGGAAAGAATTTATAATGAGTAGGTGTTTGAATTCCCCATAATTATCCAATTGATTCTAATTACTTGGACAACTCCTTTAGAGGACAAGGGATTCTCTGGTTGTGATTAGCAAATCAGAGAATCAAGATTGAAGAACCTTCTTAATCTGGGCTTTTGAAATAATTGGGTGCCCTGGATATACTAATTAAGTTGACATTGCTGGCCATGCAAAAACAACAGCATTTGGATGACTGGAAAAGAACAGGTGACTTGAAGTTAAGGAGAAGATGTGTATTCATGATGATGAAGTTTATTCTTTTGATACTGCTGCTACTTCCTTGGACAACATGTGACATTCCAGTTGCTAAATGCATAATCAGTGACCCTCGGAAAATCAATCATAAATATTACCAGTCAGGAGATGTTATCATAGCTGGCATTAGTTCGCAGAGCTACATGTTTTCCAATCCTCTCAATTTTGAAAGGCACCCCTCTTCTGAAGTCCTTGATGAGCTCATGTAAGCAATTTGTGCCTTGTACCAAATGTATAAGGTTGTGAGGTTCTCCTTATTTTCAAATTTTCAATCAAAAAGGATAGGAACACACTATCCTTAAGCTTAAATGGGCCAGAATTTTCATCCATTAAAAGTATGAACAGTTAATACAGCAATTTAGACAATATTCCCAAGCAAGTTATCAGCTAAAGATTCACTGGGTAGAGAAATTAAGATGGATTTAAATCCCTTCATTATGCCATATTATTCTCATACTAATTATTGTCCTTCTGTAACTTACCATTCATTTTAAGATAATTTATTTATTTATAAAATTTGTTGGCTGCCCATCTTACCATAGTAATTTTATTTTAATTTTATAATTTTATGGATGTAAGAACTGTCAATTTCACATTCCTGGTACAACAAAGGAAGACTGACAATTATTTATTTTCTCTATATCCTATCTTTCAGTAAGCATTGTGAAATGAAAGTTAAGTGAAAGCTGTCAAAAATGTAAGTTAGAAAAACAATCCCTAACAATCTCAAGGTGGTATTTGAATATTGTGCATGGAATAAATTGAACTTGCAACTAAGTAATATGCTTGGGTATTGGCTAAAAATATAGTAATGGGAAGCTCACCTGCCAAAGGTAGAATGCTCAATTAACCTAAATCCTATCTCTACACTATTAGTAGGCCATGCTACTAATGACTACAGTGTAGTTCCTGCTAAAATATACAGTTGTAGAACTCTCCATACATAACTAAGATCATGTCCCATTTCCTTACTAGAAATTAAACTTAACATGGAGATGGATTTTTTGAAATAAGCATCCAGACATTAATTATTACACAGAAATTTAAGCTCACTTCATTGAACTGTAAGCATTTTTGTACCAATTTCTATTTAAAGCACTATTTTGACAATGATTTGGAAAGTCCTCAGATGGTGGATTACATTTTTTCAAATGAAAATCATGGAGAACATGAGCCTGGGTGTCATCACTAAGTTGCCCAGATTTCTTATTACCCAGCAACTTTACAAAATACAAATGCCTAAATATTTTAATGTGAATAGGAATTTAGCAAGCCTTAAACCTCTTAAGTAGAGATAATTCAATGGTGCAGGTAAATCTCATTACAGATTTTTGACTCAGACCTACCAGCATGTCTTGGCTTTTCTATTTGCTGTAAAGGAGATCAATGAAGATACCCAGGTGTTGCACAACTTCTCCTTGGGTTTCAGCATTTATAATGACTACTTCACTGGAAGCTTAACTTATCTTGCTTCTCTGGAGCTCCTCTCCACATGGGACAAGTTCATTCCAAACTATAAATGTGATGCCCAAAGTACTAACGTGGCTGTGATTGGGGGACCTGACTCCCAGGCATGTCTTTCCATGGCAACCATTTTGGCCATCTACAAGATGCCACAGGTAAAGTGGACATTTGAAGAATGAAATTGTAACAAACCAGGTTGTGATGGAATGCAGTAGGCTAGATTTCCAGGAGAAGGTGAGATCATTCTAGAGGAATAAAAGGACATGCAATCAAGATATTTTATGTGAGACAAAGTGGGTGAAGGCAATTCTTCTCTAATAATTCTTGAAGTATATAGTAGATGCAGATAGCAAAGTGCTTTGCTTCGGCAAAATTGTCAAAAATTCTGCTGAGGAACAATAAAGAACTCTGCTTGAAGTATTACATGCCTTTCTTGGTTTTTATTGGCCTGACACAGGTAGACCTTACTTGTTTTGTTTAGTAAGTCATTTTATTAATAGGGACAAAGAAGGTGTCATCAACCTAGAGGTGATGGGTGTTTTTCTGTTCCTTGAGTGTCAATCCTAACCCCAAAAGGAAAACTTTTAAAAATCATTTTTAATCAGCAATTAACAGCATCCATCTGGATTAAGAGGGTATAGTTGGAACAGACAGAGGTTCCATGGTCTGCAATTGTCAACAAGAAGTGAAGGATCAGGTAGCTGGCTGTTAAGACATCTCAAAGTAGCAGCATCCAACGGAAGGGAGCCAAAATCTGGAAGATGGTGGGTATGACCTTGTCATCAAAGATTTGTATGTTTGCACACATGACAATGTCTTTACAATATTTTGGATGACTTATAGTAATTCAATGACCTAATTATTAGATTTGTGTTCCCTTTTTTGTAGACTGAAGCTATTAATACTATCCCCTCAAGTCATATTACTAAAATAAATATCTGACCTCTAAATTTTTTACAGAGAGACACACACCTTTATATATAGTTATACACTATTCTATTTATAAACTGTAGAGTCTGATTTCACCTCCATAATGGAACATATTCCAATTCTTTCTTAAAGAACTTAGAATAATTTTATGGTTTCCACCAACACTATTTTCCAAATTGTATTATTGGTCTTGATTGATATAGACTATATTTACAAAATATTGGTTGACATTGACAGGTCTGTATGTATGCCAATTCCTTGCACACAATGTTATTAGGATTCAAAGGATTGCTGAGCACTGTTACAATCCATGTTTGGTAAAATTCTCTTTTCCATTTCACTGGCAATTATTTTGGTAGAAATTTATCTTCATGATGAAATACAAGTGGTTATTGCAATAAGAAGTAGGAGATGAGATGAAATTACTTCCCAAGCCTCCATCACATTTTGGAAAATAGAGAAAGGTCAAGACTTGATCCCTTTACTTAAGCTCCATTTTAATGGGGCATTCTTATATCTTTTCTTTTTCTTCCACCCAGTGTCAAAATATGAAATGAATCCCAATCCTTCAAAGAATAAAAAATTTACCAGCACTCATCCTATCTACTCAGTCTTTATTTTCCTTATAGCTTGGATATGGGTCTTCTCCTATGATTAATGACCAATCTGAACAATTCCACATCCAATGGATGTTCCCGAATATAAACCAGCAATATGTGGGGATGCTCCAGTTGCTTATTCTTTTTTCATGGACCTGGATTGGAGTCATTTATATACAAGATGACAGTAGCTTAAGTTTTATGCAGAATGAACTTCCCAAGTTATCTGAAGGAGGTATCTGCTTTGACTTTATCAAACCATTCCCAAATGTGTATTTCAAAACTGGCATTCATGAAATGATAGAGTCCTGGTTTAAACTGTACCTCTTGATTAGCAACAGCACAGCCAGTGTTGTGTTCTTACATGGTGAAATTCACACTACAATCTTTCTGAGAATGTTTCCCAGAATTTTGGAACTTGAAAATGTACAAATGAAGAGAGGCAAAGTCTGGATGATGACTGCACAGATGGATTTCACTTCTCTTCCCTTTCAACAGTCTTGGGACATAGATATCCTTCATGGTTCCTTAGCTTTTGCAACTCAGTCAAAAGAACTGATGGGTTTCCAAAATTTTCTTCAGATGAGAAACCCTAATGTGGAGACCAGAGATGGTTTTATTAAGGACTTTTGGAGACAGGCGTTTGATTGTTCCTTCCCAACTTCCATGGAAGAGGACAATGTTTGGAATCACTGCACTGGGGAAGAGAAGCTAGAGGCTCTTCCTAAGTCTGTTTTTGACATGAGCATAACTGCCCATAGCTATAGTGTCTACAATGCAGTTTATGCTGTAGCCCATGCATTGCAGTCTATGACTTCATTAAATTTCAAACACAGAACTATGTCTGAAAAACAAAATAAACTCTTGAATCAACAACTGTGGCAGGTAATGTCCTGATTACACAAACAAAAGGGAGACTGTCTACATCTTTACTGAACCTGATGTTTGTGCATTTTAGAAGAGGCATACCATTTTCTTCCATAATTTCACAGGTCTTCTTGCTTACAAGTTACTTTTGGTGAATGTAAAGTACTTGATTTTCCTGGTGGATGTGAAAATCCAACAGCACTGATTCATCAGCAGTTCATTATCTGCTGACCATGATGGGAGAGTTAGGGTCTAAAAGAGATTAAGAATATATTGGGTTCCTTCAGCATGCTCTTTGTTTTCGGAGTTTGATAACTTCAGATCTCCTTTGCATCTCTGGGGGACACACATAGGCAGTACATGATCTCTGAATCTCCCCTGTTAGGATATGGGGACCAAACCTTTCTTATCTCTATCATGGATATTATTAAATGCATAGTAATTTTTCCTTGGGCCACATTCTTTTCTCAGGAATGTTTGCATGGACAACCAAAACTCTACATCCTTCAACATTTCTGTAATGGCTAATAACAACTACATTAAAATATTTCTATGATGGTTATGTAATAACATTATTTAGCCAGGTCCAAAAGTATAGCATGTTCCCATGAAAACAAAATGTCAGGGAACACCACATTTTCAATAAAAAGACTAACTCTATGACTATTGTTAATATCAGCCAAATCACAATTAGGAACAGTAAAGGATATTCCAATGATGCAAATGAGATATCAGAATCCTGGTTTCTCTCTTGACTAATTTTTCCATTCAAAGTGATTACTGTGACAAATAAATATATTAATGCTTGAATTTGCTTGTGTTCTTCATTCTTTCTGGGTTTTTTTTAAAGAGATAACTTATATCCCTGGAAGCAATAATAAATTGGTTTCACTCTTTATATTTTGTTTACAATATTAGCTATATTATAAATAAACAAATATTAGGCAACAGATTAACTATATTTAATCATGATTATTTAAGTAGACATTGGTATTTCTATGTTATAAATTATTTTTATCTTTTAATTGGTATTATTTTTGTGTTCATTAATTGTTTATATTTCTTTCCACTTTAAATTAGTTTCACAGCTTTCTAAGAAAAGTCTCATTTAACAACAGTGTTGGGGAAATTATTTCCTTTGATCAAAATGGAAACCTGGAAGCAGGATTTGATATTATCAACTGGGTTACATTCCCAAATCTAAGTCTACATCGAGTCAAAGTGGGAAAATTTGATCTCAGAGCACCCAAAGGCAAAGTTTCCAGTGTTAATCTGAAAGCCATTAGGTGGCCAAGAAGGTTTAACCAGGTATTTTTTCCCATACATTTGGGGTTCACCTCACTGGTTCAAGCTACAGTTAATGAAAATAGTTGTATGGTCATATATAACTCTATGGAAGTTAGGTGAACTTATTTCCATTTCTTTTAGTAACCTAGACCTTTTCTGCCACAAAGGGCCTTAGTGGTGCAGGCTGTTAATCACCTANNNCTTAACTCAAGCTGCCTGCAATTAGTGCACCAGGCTCAAGGTTGACTCAGCCTTCCATCCTCTCGAGGTAGGTAAATTGAGGACCAAAGATTGTTGGGGGGCAACAAGCTGACTTTGTAAAAGTGCCGCTTGGGGGGGCAAAAGCCC
>AZIM01006365.1:21950-33311 GCA_000516915.1 Ophiophagus hannah | reverse complement strand
CTTCCAACTCTGTTATTCTAATTCTAATATGACTGTCAAATATATTGTATGTACTCCTTTAATCAATATAAGGTAGCACTCATGGTTCTCCACACTTATTCTCCAACATATCCAGGTTACAGTGGTTGATCCAAGATCACCACATAATGCTTGAAAGTTTTTCAACTATATTTTATTCATGCACATTTAATTGAACAGAAAAATACAAAATTAAAAAGGAATGTAATTGGTCACATATATTTCAAATGCAGAATTTTTCGTACCTCCGCGGACTTAATATAACCATTGCTCAATTGTTTCAAAGAATGTCCAACTCAGAGAATCACATTCTAGAATGCATTTAACTTTTTTTCCTGAAGATCATAAGTATTGCAATTATTACTTGTATAAATCTTCCACACCAACTTATTTTTTCTTCATCTATGGAAGTTTCCTTGCAAATAGGAACCTCCAAGAGATTACTTTCTCTCTTTATGTCTCAATGGTTCTTTAGGGTGTCTTCAATAAAAGACTTCAAAGTCTATCTGGCCATGAATCGTCTTCCCCCAGCCAAATTCTGCTTGAGAATGGAAGTCTCCTTTTGAGATTTATCTTCCACCCTGACACTACTGTACCAAGACCCTGCTTCAACCCTTCTTTCATTCTTTTTGGACATAATGCCAGCCCTGTTTATTTCATTATGTTTTAAAACTCTTATATACATAAAACCAAAATTTTACATATGCTAAAAAGCTATTTCAAGAAAGGCAACATCTGCCAAAGTTACATTTTTAGAAGATTCAGACTCATTCACTCCATAGCTGTTCTGTGTCTAGATCTTGATAAGAATATTCCACATAAGAATATTCCATATAAAGCAAGGGTGATACCATAAATTTTGTTTTAGGGATTGTAACTGTGGACAATAATATGTATTCCAAAAGTTGATGAAGGCAAGAGGTCCAGTTCTCTTCCCCAGCATACATTATCACTTTCATTCTGCATATCACGATTTGCAAAATGACATATGAATGTTTATTCCTAAAACAGTGATGCAAAGATTTCTCAGCTGAATATATTTCTGGAATCCTTGTACCTCATTTGACTGAATACTAAAAATTATGGAACCATGGAATATATTTATGTTCCAGATCTTTTTTTACATAAAATTTAAGGGAGAGAGGGAGGGAAAAAAAAATAGAAAGCAGCTTTCAATTTCTTTACCAGAAAATATAAGCACCATTACAAAATATCTATTCATATATATTTTCTATTCTATATTTTCTAATAATCAAAGTCACAAATCATAACTGTTTCATGAAAAAGTGTATAAGGGGAGTCCAGTCAATCATAAATGTAGACATTGTTTTTATCTAATCAAAGAGCGGGGAACATAGTGGTGCAGAGATTTAATGACACTGGAGCTGCTGGCCAGAAATGGTCCTTACTCCAATTGTTCAAGCCCGGCTCCATGAGATGGAGTGAATCCCATTGCTTGATCACTAGCTCCTGCCCATCCAGCAGTACAAAAGCATGCAATATTGCAAGTAGATAAACAGGTACCACTTTGGTGTGTGGGGGGGAACTAGCTATATTCATGTGTGCAAAGATGGAAAGCTGGCACTGGACCTGGCTGGACACAAGGTATCACGACACAAGGCGAGGCAAGACTGGTGGAGGAATCCCGAAGAGCCAGCAACCCGAACACCCAAGCTAGTTAACTGTTGTAAAGCTAGTTCACCACCTGTGGTGCATCAAGGATAGGCACACAAGGAATGAACTAGCAATTTAGGCTGTTTAGGCCGTCAGGACTGCATTGTGTCTACCATGTGAAGATTTCCCTGACATTGCATGTCATACACTAAATAATAACAGATTAATTGAGCCATTTCTGCAAATTCTATCGCCATCCTTTTTGTTAGTAGTGCATAGCCTTTCCACTTTTGAGATAATAATTTCACTGTAATTGTCATATATAAACAAAGTTCCATTAGTGCCAAAGGAAAGGTTATCTTCTTTCAGTTTTACTTTAACTTTTAAAATCTTCTGAATTAATGCTTGTATTTGTATCCAAAATGTTTTAGCTTTTTTACATATCCACCAAATACGATCAAATGTCTTTCATGTTGTTTACATTTCCAGCAAAGGTTCAAAATACTTTCATACATATTAGGTAATTTCTTTGGTGATGCTATACTAATGATACATTAGTTTATAAACAAATATCTTTAAAACTAGAACACAACATAAATTTCAATCCTTTCAGCCACATATTGACCCAATGGTAATGACCTCTTTCAAAGCACTTTCGTTTTAAAAACAATCACTTTTGATCCAGGAAGATAAAAGTCAGAAATCACCTTGCAGCTGGTTTTCCGAAACAGTAGTGACCCTCTAAACTTTGGAAAGTTTTGGAGAGTATCAGGCTTCTATTCCGCATCAGACGAAACTCCCATATTCCTGATCTTCTGACAGAATATTGATGTGAAATCTGAGTAGTCATAATAAATACCTTGCCTATTATTGTTCACATTTCAACTATATTCTATACATTCATTAAACATAGTCAATAAACTTATCCTAATTTCTCTTTTTTCACATTTATTCCATTTATCTCTGCATATAGTTTAACAAAAAACAAATATTCCAATAATGAAAAAGTATCAGTTCCAATCTTTCATTTTAATAATCTATATTTTCCTACTTTCTAAATAATTTGTTACTACTAATACATTTATTCTATACCTCATCACTTTTCAGAATCCTTTTTCTTAATTCTTAATTAACCATTGTCTCTATGTCTTTTAGATAAACAATTTCATTTTTATTCGAAGTCAGATTCCACATAGTACTTTCCCCTTCAATTATATCAAAGACATTTATAATTTCAAAAAGAAAAAATTAATCTATTCAATTCATTATAAAAACTAATACTAATCTCATTACAACAATCCTCATAATTCATTTCAACTATATTCTATAAATTCATTAAACATAGTCAATAAACTTATCATAATTTCCCCTTTTCACATTTATTCCATTTATCTCTGTATATAGTTGAACAAAAAACAAGCACTCTAATAACAAAAAAAATCAGTTCAAATCTTTCATTTTAATAATCTATTTCTTACTTTCTAAATAATTTGTTACTTCTAATGCATTTATTCAACATCTCATCACCTTGCAAAATCTCCTTTCTTAATTCTTAATTAACCATTGTCTCTATGTCTTTTGAATAAACAATGTCTTTTCATTTTTGTTCGATTTCCATATTTCTTTATTTCCTAGTTCCATTTCTTTTTACTTCTTTTTTCCTTCATTTTTTCCTTCCTTTTCTTGCTACAGTTTTTATCCCCCTCCCTATTTAAAGCTTCCTTCTGTAATTCCCTTTTCTGCTGTTTCCTTTTACTTTGTTTGGTTTTCAAAATATTCCCCTTTTTGGTTGCCTCCTCAAATCTCCAGTTTTTAATTTCCATTATTCTCCTCCTTCGCTTTAATATTCATTGCTCCAATTGTTCATTAAAGATGGCCTCTTCTTTAATCAGCTCCTCTTCCTTGTTGTTCTTCATGCTCTAAAATCGCCATTTCTAAAAATTGTAAGGCAAAACCAAACGATTTGCCTCTTTCTTGTAGCATTTCTTTCATATTTCTTAGTTCCATTTTTAGTTCCCAAAAAAGTTCTGCCATTTTTAAACACTTCTGTTATGTGTGTGTGTGTGTATATATATATATATATATATATACTCTTTATGTCCACAATTATCCAGTAATTTCATTCAGCCAATGTCTATAAAATTTATTTCCAGTGATCAGCTTTTATTAATCCCTCTTCAGGTTTTCCCAGATTCATCAAATAGTCCAATATCCATAAATCTAAGTTTATGCCACCAAACAATCCCAAGTTAATTTCTTCCTGCTTCTTTCTTTGTTTTAATGTTCAATATTCCATTTTCATTTTCCAGGGTCTCTATTTATTATAACAAAGTTTCACTTACTTAGTATCAAAACCAACTTTTAGTGGAGCCAGGTTATAAAAAGTCATAAATAATTTCTTTTACCACTAGATGGCACTCTCTGTTATAACCAAATTCTGCCTTTTTTCCCCCTCGCTTTTTCTCTCTATTTAGGGCTTTTAAGATTCAAAGTTCCAATAAGTCCAAATATCAATTACTATTTTTTCTTTTTTCTTTGGCACATTCAAGTTCAGCTTTAGTTATGCCTGTTTAGTGCCAAGATCATATATTTATCCAATTTATCCAATTTAAACAGATATCTTTTTCTGGCTTCCTCTTTTCAAAGGTCAAAGCCATTTTCAGCTGTCAAATATTTTTTTCTTCACTTTCTCTGGCCGCCAGTTTAATTATCTCTCTTAAAAATTCCTTAAAATTTTAATTCCGGGATACCTTGTGTTTAAATGTTGCACCTGATTAGCTCGGTTTTCATGCTATCCTCTTCTTCCCCGCTCCTGTACAATCTTGTCCAGGTTAGTTCTTCCTCTTCAGGGTGGCCATATTTGACCACTGCTACATCGGTCTTCGGAGGGGAGGAAAATGCCTAGCCAGGGAGGGGAAATGTGGCTCCCTCAACCCAGCTGGCAGTCTCCCCCTTCTTCACCACCCCTACAGGGTGGTTCTGGCCCCAAATGCAGGTGATCGGGGCCCTCCGACGGGAGAGCATGGATTGAAGCCGCGGACGATCGCAGTCTCCAATACGTCAATGAGGAAGACATCACCGGAAGTTCGCTTCTCATATATAAATTGTGGAGCAAACATTTTAGTAGTTAGCAGGTGAGTAGAGTGCTTAGGGGATGAGAAAATATGATACGTTCAAGACCAAGATGAAGCCTTTATAGACAAACCACATTCCTGACCACTTTTAGATTATTATCTACAGCCAAAAATAGACTTCTGTTTTCTGAAGGTCTGAAGATCGACAATGTAGATATAATTATTTTGAAAGAAATTTTGATTAGAATCATACATAAAACAAAAAATTATTCTTTCCTGACTGAAATATTAAAACAAAAACAATTGGAAAAAGTTAAAAGGCATAGACTTTACTTTCCAACAAAAGAGATTTAGATTGTTTAAAACTTAGAATTATGCCAGAGGAGAGGACACATATGAAAATGTTCAGGAAAAGATTATCCAAGCCCTGGCAGATTTCTTTAGTCAGCAAGTAGATTTTCAAACAGAGTTTGACAATATATAGAGAATCAAGTCTCATTACTCTATAATAAGAAAAGTTCCAAGATATCCGGGTGTATTTTGTGAGGAAAGTAACAAGAGAACAAACTCTTCAATGTCATTTCAAATCAAAACTGAAGATCAATAATGTAGATGTATTTTGAAAGAAATTCTGATTAGAATCCTACGTAAAAGAAAAAAAATTTCTGCCTAAAATTAATTAAACCAAAATAGTTGGGAAAAGTTAAAAGGCATAGACATTACCTTCCAACAAAAGAGATTCAGATTAAACCCTGTGCAAAAAGCCAGACTAAATGGACTAAATAGACTAAATACGAAGAAGAGAAACAGGGGACTATTTAACAACTGGCATGTTTCTTTACCCAAAATTCTTTCTGTTCAAGAGAAAGCCAACCTATATATATAAGTGTGTGGGGGGGAGATTTTGAAGTTCTAAATGCTTCTAGCCTTTCTAAGTCCTGTTATGTGGCTTCACCACGGTGTGGTCAGAATTTCTTGGGAGGAATAAAAGAATTTTGGGAGTATATGCTAAGAATATATACTCCTATCTGAACCACCCATGTGTGAAAATCATCTCAGCTCTCAACTAAAGCTAACTATCTATATGAGGCATGAATAGTGAACACTCTAGTGCAGCCTTTCTCAATCTTTTTAGATTGAAAAGAATCCCTTTTTATCCATTAATCCTGTAATTTATATAAGATGTCAGACTGGTAAGATTCTTAGTTCTTACTCTTTCTTAATCATGTTTGGAACAATAAACAGTTTATTTGCATTATTTTTTTTATAACTGCATTTCCATTTTTGAGGTTACTATTTGTTTTTCCTCAGAGGCTTTACAGAAGACAAATACTGCCCTTTCAGTGAAATAATTAGAGGGTAGATAATTATAAACTCTGTAACTCATCAAGTACATCAAAGAAAGAGAACATGTTTGTTATAGTATTCGTTACATATTTCAATCCAAGATCCCTCTGCTATTAAAAGGATAACAAACTTAGATGTTTAAAACCTACACTAAACACAAGGGATTATAGTGGACTTTGGGATGTAGTTAATATCTGTAGCATATAATGATAATTACAACACTCAAATCTTTCCATCTGATCATTCCCTCCTCTGTTGATGTACAAGTTGTACTTAACAAGTTTAAGATAGGGATCCCTATTTTATCCGCGGAGCACCAAGATCCTATAGTAACTGGTGAAAATATCACAGTATTAATTTAGGAAATTTAAATGAAAAAAAGTGTGCTTTTTGTTTAATCAATACCATTAATACCATTAACTTAGCACATGTATGTTAATCATATGCTGCAAATAGATCAATGTATTTGCCATTATTTTTTCAACCTGATTTTTTTAACTGCAACTAACTCAGCTTGGATTGGGAGATTTGGGTGAATTTATTATTTCCAGGGACTTTTCTGTGTATTCATTTTATTGTCTATACAAACTTTCTTGACCATATGCTTGGGGTTTTTGCCAAGGAATTAATGCTAAGCCCACATTTAGTAGAGGCTAAGTAAAAGTATTTGAAGACTTAAAATTTGCATTCCAAACAGTAGAAAGTCAAATCTTGATTTTGAGCAATTGAGAAGGGGAAATGGTGATGACAAAACACAAAAATTTCCCCCCAAAAGAGCCTAATATTTCATCCTGTTGAATATAACCCTGTTTGTTTGTTTTTTAAAAAACACTATCTCCAGCTGAAACATTATTCTAATAGGATGTATCTCCCAGGCTCAGTTGTGCCTCTGTGAAGAGTTACAATGGTTCATATGACTTGCAGGCAGAGTATGGCAGCAGGAAACATGTCTTGATGTTCACTCAAACATAAGGCCATTAAAATCAGAGAGGTTCTGGATAGTTTTAAGTCAGGAGTGTCAAACTTGCATTATCACGGCATCGTCACATGACATATCATGCCTTTCCCCCCTTTCGCTAAACTGGGTGAGGGCTTGGCCAGCGTGTGACGCATCTGGCCAGTGGGCCATGAGTTTGACAGCCCTGTTTTAAATAGTCCAAAATACTCTGCTGTCCAACTGTAAAGACCTGCATCATTTCTTCCCTCAAGGTTGAAGGAATGTGCAAACTGGTCATTGCAACTCTAGCTGTTCCCAGGATAAAGACATTAATCCAAATTTTCACCTCAGACTCTAAAACTGGAAAGGAGAACCTGGTGGATTACCATTCTACAGTTGCAGATCCAATGAGTTTTTATCCACCTGAGTAAGTTCTTGTGACTGAGATATATATTCAGATGTTGGCTGAACACCCACTTCTAAACAAGATGGCAGTTACAAATAGCTGAGCAGTACAGATTTGTGCAATTCATTGAGAAGGCATCAATTACATTAATCAAAGAAGGTCAGGATCACTTCAGGTCTCACTCCTTGTTGGAAATTTTGCCATTTCCATTCTATAATTTACTAATTTCAGTTCACTTTTGACTTTTGGATTGGATTCCTTGAACTTTCCTCGCTTTGTTTTGGGACTCCCTTGTATTAGCTCCGGCTCTCTCTCAGCTGCTTCAGCAAACTGCTGCATCTCATAGGCAAGGATTATTTGATTAACATCTCACTGCATGTAAGTCTCCTTCTGATTTTCAGTACAACTATTATACTGACAAATGTCCCAGTCCTATTCATATAGTTGGAGTTCAGTTAGTTGTGGCCAATCCAGGACCCATGAGCAGAGTGAGGACAGAGCATTGCAGTCACGTCTTTCTCAACCAAATCTAATGAAGTCTGCAGTCTGCTTTAAAAATGCAGCTGACATAATGCCTTGAGCAAATTTTTCAATGACATCCAAAACTAATTAAAACTACCTTTGATATAAAGTGAAGTTTTACAAGTTAAGCATTTGGGCCATTAGGGCAGAACTAAAGCCTACAAATGAAATCCCCCAGCTTGCTGGAGCCAAAGATAAGGAGAAACCCCTGCCCCAGGCTTAGCTACGCACTAAAGTCTAAACAGTCTATTACATTGCCTCAAAAGGCCAAAAACTAACCTCTGGATTTCAGGGGAATCCAGGCAGAACCTAAATCAGATTAAATATATTTTTAAAACCCTTCTCAAATTGAAAGACTGCTCCAATAAGATTTGAGCCGCTGAGACTCAGCTACAAATAGTTCCAGCTCTTTTCTGAAGATTGTGCAAACTTCTTAAAAGAATTAATTCCCAAGAAAGCAAACCAAAATTGTCACAGCAAAATGTAATAACAGTAGAGAACCAAATTAATGTACTCCAAGAAACTGCCTCATGCTGCTCTAATTCTTCCAAAATCAATAAAGTCATCCGGTCATCAATAGCCAGCATTAGAACTGGTTAGAAGCTAGAACACACTAGAGTTTTATGTTATTGCATCCCAAAATGCTGGTTTGAAACTTGTCTCAAGATACTGCAGGAGGAAAGAGAGACAGTCAGTTTTCTTAGCAATATTCAAAAGTAGTTTGCCAGCAACTTCTCCCTATGGCTAAGAGAAATTGATTCAAATTACCTGTTTTTAGAACCTAAGGAAAGAGTAAGAGTCTCCTTGTTCTATTCCAGCGTTTTTTAACCACTGCACCAAACTATCTCTCCAGAAGAACACTACTTCTCTCCTTTCCCTAGCCTCTATATTTATATTTTAGAATAAAGAGAGAAACTAAATATAGTTTTTTCTTCTGCTGGAAGATCAAAGCTGGAAACGAATATGCAAAGGCAGTCTGCTAGAAGAGGAAGTTCCTTTTAATTTTTCAAAAGCAAAGCAGAGGTCAGCGTCTGAAAAAGGCAGTCTACATTGTTAGGGGTCCACCAGTAGAGGTATATATGATAAGCAGATTTTGGTGTTTAGATATGCAGATTGAGGTGCTCCTGCCCTAAGCTGTCAGGTGTAAGTTTAGATGACTCTTTGATATTGCCCTGAAGATGTGAAGCCCAGAAAGGAAGACTCTCCCTGGTGTGGAATGTTATGAGGGAATCTGGCATCTTCCTTTATCTTGAGGGGATTCCTGTTCTTTGATGGAGCCAGTAAAATGCTAATCCAAGTATTAGGATTGAATGTTTATTTTGAGGCAATTGGGAATCAGACAAATCAAAGGCTGTTAACTGTTCTATTTGAATTCTAACATCTCAATGGAATAAAGATAGTTTCCAGGTTTCTTTTGTTAATCCTTCCTGACTTGATTGAATTGCTTCTAGTGCTATCTCTTCTTTTGACAGTGATGTTTAATCTTGCAACTTGGCTTTCCACAACAATGTTTCCCATTGCTATTAGCAGGTCAGATTTTGATTTCTATAGGGGGTTTTTTATGAAGGCAAAAAAAGCAAGAAGGAAAAATAAATTTGACACTTTGTTATACAAAGAAATGGAGGGGAGGTAATCTTCCTGCTTGTCTTCAGCCATGCCTCTGTCAGCTTTGACTTAGATACTATTGGCTTAAATTGAATGTGGTCTGGAAGCTAGACTGTCCATTTGCTACATCCAGCAGTTTAATAAATACATCTAACAAGCAATAAAAGGTATCTGCAGTCATAGGTTATCCAGTTATGACTGGAGAGTCAATGCCATCTCCAACACAAAGTGCTTTGGAGAGACTGGAGAGTAAATGTGTACTTTTTCTCTTCAGTATTTCTTTCAAAGCTGCCTCAGATAATTTCATGCTTATCAATTCCAATAAACTTACTACAACCCAATCCAAGCACAAAATGTATTTCTTACTATTGTAACCTTTCAAGATACAATCCTTATAAAATATCTTAAAAGTAATGACTATAATAATAAATACTATCCATCTATTTACCTACCTATCACACATTTTATTGAGTTTAGATTTTTTTTAATTAGTAAGAAACAGATGGTTCTCTGTGTAACCAAAGTTAATACCTTGGTTTAAAAAATGCACTATTAAGTACAAAAAGCTAGTTTGGGGGAGTTAATAAAATGTTATTGCTTTTAAAATAATAGAAAAAAGACAAAATCTGTATCTATAGGCAATCTACTTATAGGTGGCAAGTATAATCAGATCTTCAAACCATTGAATGAACACTTATCTTTCCAATATTACCTGTAAATTCTAAAAAAATGCTTTCATAAAGGGAATATAATATTGTTGATTATTTGATTGATATTTTTCTTTTCCTCCTTGTATTATTCACACTAACACTTTAAATCAGAGGTCTCCAAACTTGGCAATTTTAAGACTTGTGGACTTCAACTTTGAAGTCCACAAGTCTTAAAGTTGCCAAGTTTGGGGACCCCTGCTTTAAATAAAAATTGAATCCACCTTTTCACACCCCGGAGGCTTTTAACTGATCCTAACTTTTGAGTAATAGAAGTTAGGAGGCTGGGATTGACTGGGGGAAGGCAACAGATTAAGCGGGGATTGGCTAGGAGGGAGGGCGGTTACTGAAGACCTGGTACCTGTCTATAGAGATAGGAAAAATAGAGAGCAACTTCCCAAACGAAGATACACATTGATCCCTTCCGGAAAAGCAACAACAGGCAAAACAAAGAAGAAAAGGGAGCTGCAAGTAAACAGGAAAAAGATCATTTGCTGCCTAAGCATCCTGTTAAAAAAGCGCTGCCTTTTTTTCCTACCTTGCTGCCTTTTATAGAATAAATAGCTTCCTTATTACGTAAAAGAAATGAAGGCATTTATATTCCCGATGACTAAAAAAAAAAAATCAGAGTTACTCCGTGTGAGAATTAACAAAAAGCCGAACAGCTACTGAAAGGCAGCTAAGAGTTTTCGGTATCGGATGGAGGCCATCTAAAAGGATTCCGCACAGCCCAGATGGGGCAACCTACGGAAGATCTTTCTGTACGGCCGTTCAGGTACCAAAAGAACGCCTCAGGAACGGGGCCTGGTGGGGACCTCTAGTTTTTCTACCTCTATGCCCGACTCGGGCTTAGTTTAATTATCACGAGAAGATCCGCGATTCTCTTTTCCGCTTCAGCTTTCAAGCCGCCGCCGCGGTGCCTCGAGCGATGGGAGCGGGGAGGTGAGGCGATCCGCGGGGAAAGTTGTGGTGGGGGGAGGGGGGAATGGATGCCGGCGGAATCCCGTGTTGCCCTCCCGCAGCTGTTCCTGCGCGTGCTTCCCAACCCCTGGAGCACGGTGGCATGTCACTCCGGCCCTGTCACGCTGGATGCTCTCCTTACTCCCTCCAGGAGGGCTGCGGTGGGGGGGG